>VDFB02243128.1:0-14447 GCA_007258455.2 Sequoia sempervirens | reverse complement strand
CATTTAGTTCATCCTCCATCTCTTCATCCACCATATACCTTCTGACCCAACCCTTGGGAAGCTTTGTGGTTAATTTCGTAGCTCTAAGGAGGAAGAAAATATTTCTATCCCTTTCTACACACAACTTTTTGAACCCTTCTAGATCAATAGTGCGTATTAGAGGGAATTTCATAACCTCATGACCTCTCATGTGTGGCTTATAGTCAATTATGTATAGGAATTTCTTCTTTTCGCTGAACCATTGTTCCAATGTCAGACCACTTCACCCACCTGTGCATGTTCAAAACCATTTGCAAGTTTTTGCCCAACGCCTTGAAACCCCATGTGTGAGAACCTAAGAAACATTGCCGGTATCTCTGTGTTGCCTCTCGCTCTGTGATAGGCATTCAAGAATTCTGGACCCAACACTCTTTTAGTAGCCTTTAAGATGAGCGGATGGGAGGATTGTAGTAGACCCTGAAGTCGTTTGTCCGTAATTTCCCCACGAAAAGACTGCATTTGCTTATCACTCTCTAGTGTCAATGGCGTCTCCATTGGTCTCCTTTCCAACGCCTTCCAGAAGTTTCAAATATGTTGCGTGGAAGCAAATAGGAAGGAATATGTTGGGGTTGTCTTGGTTAGCCTCAGGCTTAATTGCTAATGAAAACTAAAGTACCGATCTCTGCCTTCAAACGTGACAAACAACTATTTTGGTTGTGAAGAGTACTCATTCCCAGGCATGCACATTAAAGTGGAAACCGACATTCTTGTGAGGGAGTAATTTTTCCTTATTTGATTTTGATTTATGATTGCAATGACAACCCATGTCTTGTCAAGGATGACAAGAGAATGCGGCCTTCCTCCTATAGGATTTGGGCACCGCCAAAACCAAGACGGATGCCGAAAATTTTGGGAAGGCTTTCTTAAATCTTTATTCCTCCGAAGTCCTAGCTGGCCAATTTTACGGCTGCTTTTGCCGGCTCATCTACTTTGGTGTTACCCTCCCTGTATATATGACTACTTTGAAGGCTGCAAACCCGTTTGCCAGTTCCTTGACCTGTTGTAGTAAATGATTTAATTTCCAGTTAGGCATAGATCCTTTACGAATTGCCTTGATAGCAATTAGTGAGTGTCCCTCCAAGTGGATTTGGCTGAATTTCACCTCTCTACCTCCTGCAAACCAATTGTTGTCGCTCCTCTAAGCTCCGCCTCATTGTTTGTGCACCTACCCAACGATATGGATCTCACTACTAAAACCTTTCTTTCAGAGTCACGAGCAATGCAACCAACCCCACCTGGGCCTGGGTTGCCTTGCGCGGCACCATTGAAGTTGATTTTTATCCACCCTGGATCAAGGGCTTGCCAACTTGTCTTCTCTCTTAGTACTTTTTTGGATTGAAGGGAGCTATTCCCATTCAAGATGGGTGGCTTAAGACCCAGGAAGCATTTGATCAAAGTGTCATCCCAGCTAGTGAAAACTTTGTGCTTGTCTTCCTTACGCCTAGCAGCTTCATTGACCATCTCCACAATTGCTCTCTCGATTTTGTCCCATAGTCTGTCCTTGTTCAATTCCTTTCCTTGAAAGATTTTCCGATTCCTTTCCTTCCATAGCTCCCAGATTACTATGGACGGGGAGATTTGACAAATGCTGCTAAACACTGCTTTGCTACTTTTTTGAGGCCACATCTTGAACCAAGTTGCTAGATCAGCAGGCATCGAACATTGTAGATTAAGCTTGGTTCTCATAGGATTCCAACATGCCAATGCATAAGGACAAGACAACAGCAAGTGATTTGTCGTTTCCATGTGGGCTTTACAGAGACAACACCTTCTCAGGCCTTGAATTCTGAATTTGGCCAATCTGTCTTCTGTGAGGATTCTCTTTTGGACTGCCCACCATGCAAAAACTCTTGCCTTTGGTAGGCATTTGTTTCCCCAGAATAGTTTGCTTGGCCAATCCTAATGGGCTAATGCAATTTCCTTAGCCTTATATCCTAGCTTCACTTTATAGGTCCCAGTAGCAGACCCCCACGACCTGACTTGGTCCATATCATTAGATGGGACAAAGAATCTTTCCTTGAGGATTTTGGACAAAGTTTCCTTCTGGGGTTGTGGGGCGTTGAGGGGTTGTAGGTCATTCCAAACCCAACAAGTACTTCCTTGATTCAGAATCTTCATACCATAATTGACGACCTTATTGCCCCAAAGTCTAATGGTTTCCTCTTTTATGTCCTCCAAGCCTTGTATGTCACCAATTGGTGCTTTCCTGCCCCAAGAGTCATGCCAAAAGGATGCACTATTGCCATCTCGAACTTCCCATGTGACATGATTTGATATGATGTCTCTACATTCCATCAAGAAGTTCCATATTGTCGAACCTCTCGGGGAGTTCAGTACTGTGAGGATCCTTGTTGAATCATCTAAGTCAAGATACTTCCTTTTCAGTATTCTCACCCATCTTTGGTTTCCTTTAGTATGGATATCCCAAACTAATTTGGCTCCCAGGGCCTAATTCATAAGGGGTAGTTGACGCAACCTTGCACCTCTAGCTTCCTTGGGCAAGCAAATCTTGTCCCATGCCAGAAGAGGAAATTTGTTTTGCTCCCCCGAACCACTCCAAAAGAACCTTCTGAAGATTTGAGTGAGAGCATCTTCAGTAGCTTTGGGAAGCTTGAGACAAGACATCGAGTATACTGGGATTGCAGATAAAACTGATTTAACCAGCAAGAGTCTACTTGCTGATGAAAGCCATTTACCTTTCCAAGTGCTCAACTTATTCTTGTAGCTATTGATTAAATTCTCCCAGTAGCAATTTTTGTTAATGCCTACAAACAATGGGATTCCCAGATAGTGACCTAGCAGGGAGGCCACTTTTAGGTTCAAGATCCTTGCAATATCTCTTTGTAAACTTGGTTGTGTTTTTAAGAAGATATTCGACTTGCCCCAATTGATGTTTTGACCTGATGCTCTGCAGTAGGTGTCCAAGAAGTTTTTAATCCTTCTTGCTTCCCTTCGACTTGCTTCACCCATTAGTATTGTGTCATCGGCAAAGTGTACGTGGGTTGAGGGGTCCATACCATTTGCAACATGGATTCCTTTCCATTTACCTTCCTCTCTGAGCCTTTTGATCCCCCTCCCTAGTACTTCTACCATAATTATGAACAGGAACGGGGACAATGGATCTCCCTGCCTTAGTCCCGTGGAGGATGAGAAGAATCCATTTGTTGTGCCATTAACCAGTACCGAGAATTTCGGAGTTGAAATGCAACTGCTAACCCAATTAATCCAATTTGTGCCAAAACCAATTTTTCCTAATACTTCCAAAAGGAAGCCCCTTGTCTACCATATCATATGCTTTGAGAATATCTAGCTTTAGAAGCATGCATGCTTCCTTGTTTTTCCTAGCTGAGTGAATAGTTTCATGAGCTATGATGATGCCTTCTACTATGCATCAGCCTGGAGAAAAGTTGCTTTGTTCCTTAGAGATAACTTCCTAAAGCACCTTTTTGAGTCTGTTAGCAATTATCTTTGTTACCACTTTGTACACCGTGTTGCAAAGGGAAATAGGCCTGAAATCACTCATAGTTTGGGGTGTTTTATTTTTAGGGATTAATGCCAGAAAGGTGTGGTTTATTGCCCCTAACATTGTCGTTTTCTTTCGAGATTCTTCAACAACTGCACCAAGATCTTCCCCAACTATATCCCAAAAGGTTTGAAAGAAACCTGCAGGAAAGCCATCTGGGCCTGGGGCCTTTTATGGATTCATCTGAAAAATTGCCTCTTTAACTTCTGCTAGGGATACTTTTTGATATAGAAGATTGTTCTGATCCTTTGTGATAATGGATGGGATTGCATCCAGTAAATAGTCCCTGTCAACCCTGTTAACGTGGTTTTCCTTATTTAGTAGAGATTCAAAGAAGTTGGCAGCCTCCTTGTTGACTTCTTCAGTTGATTGAGTTGTGTCACCATTGGTTTTTTTTATTTATGTGATTCTTTTTCTATTATTATTTGATATTGTTGATCTGTGGAAAAACTTTGTGTTTTTGTCCCCTTCTTTTAGCTAGACTTCCCTTGATTTTTGGCGCCAATAGCATTCCTCTCGTTTGAGAACTTTAGCTAGTTTTTCTTTTAGGATTTTTTCATTCTCAAAGTCTACAACATCCATACCCCTGGCTATCACATGATCGTTTAGAGTGCGGATTTCTTGTTCTATTCTTTCTTTCTCCTGGAAGATATTCTTGAAATGGCTTATGTTCCATTCTTTCAGCTTCACTTTTAAGTAACTCAGTTTCTTGTTTATTTTGGTAAGTGTTGTTTCTCTGCTAAGATTCACTTCACTCCACTAGAGTTTAATTAAGTTTGGTAACCGGTTGTCTTTTAGCCACATATATTCAAATTTGAATAGACATCCTTTTGGAGCTTCAACAGTACCAAAGGATAATTGGACTAGGAAATTATCAAAACCCGTGAAGGGAAGGATTCGGGCATCATGAGAACCCTCTAATACTCCCCAATCGCCCCACAAGAGAAATCTGTCAAGTCTTTCTGCAATATTAGTGAAACCCTTCCTCCTATTGGACCAGGTGTATATTTCATTCCTTGTTTGAATGTCCAAGAGGATATTTTTATCCAAAAATTCTTGAAAATCTCATTGAACAGCCGAAGTTCTTCCTAATCCCCCTTGTTTTTATGTGTTGTTTAGGGTGGCATTGAAGTCCCTTGCTATAATCCCTTTCTCTTCCCTTTTGCAATCTACTATTCTAGAAATGTTGTCCCATAGTCTCCTTTTTCCTTTTGTGGGAATTGGACCATAGACATTAATGCAGAAGAAAGAAAGGTTTCTTCTTATGTCTTTAATCCTAATTGCTTGCCAATTCTCAGATTCAACCTCTACTTCCCCTGCGATTGAAAGAGGGTTCCAGATAACCCCCAGACCTCCAGAAGCCCCTGTGGCCTCCAAGAGATGCCCTTTCCATTGTTTCCAATTGTCCAACCTTCTTCTTCCTTCCTCCTTATTCCACTTTGTTTCTTGCAAGAGCACAACATCTATGTTTGACTGGTCAATTTGACGCTTGGCCATGCACCATTTGTCAGGGGCATTGACTCCCCTGACATTCCAAGTTATGAGCCTCATTCTACTGAGGGAAGGAGACTTTCATTCCCTATTGTCAGTTTCTTTTGCCCTAAGGTGTTACCAACCAACACTAGTTTGGCCTTATTTGACATTCTTCCCCTGCTTGATTTTTTCTTAATGTTAGGGCCTTTAAGCTTTTGATTCTGACTACTGCAGTTGCCTAGCTTCCAATAATTCTCCTTCCTTAGCAACTTCCCAAAGCTCACCATCCCCATCTGAGAATTGCTCACTTTCTTCCTCATCTGATTGTTGGCCCTCTTCTTCTACTTCATTCATAGGGGAACCGGAGTTTCTACTAGCACCACCAGCAGATAATTCATTTAGCTTGTTTTGAATATCTTTCTGGAGGATTTGAGTGTCATCCATAAGGGCAATGAGGGCTTGCTCAGCCTGGTTATGCTCATTAGAGGGAATTCCAATTTCCTTGTGTAAGGAAGATAGGTGATCCTCTGGACGAGCCTCAATTTCTTCTCTAGCTAACCCGACTATTCCCATATCTGTTCTGCCCTCATGGCTAATGTTCAGTGGGGGCACATCCACTTAGTCATTTTGAGTGTTATTGATTGTGTTGTCTGTTGGTGGCTTTTTTGAGGTGCTCTCCTAGAGTGATTTCCTAAAAAGGTAGTTTTTTGTTCTTGACCCCTCCCAAATTTTGATTTCTTGTTGCCAACTTCCAAATTTTGTTAGAATCTCAACTGTCTTATATATCCCAACCCCTACATCTATTTCAACCAACACACAAGGTTCGGATCCACCTATTCCATTGACAAAGTCTTCATCCACTCCAATACATACTCCTAGGGAATCACCCAATCTTGTCATGGCATCAATGTTCCAGAATTATGATGGTAAGTCTACTAGTTTAATCCAGGTCGGAATTTGAGTTAATTGGTAATTCCATGGATCAAAACTAGCTTGCCAGTTTGTGCAATGGAACCAGTTCCCATTCATAAACAAAGGGTCTCCTAAGATTTCAAATTTCAAATTTAAATCTATACATTCTATCAAGAAGGAGGAATTTAGGAGAGGGGTCACACTTACCTGGTCTGGAAATTTATTCATCCACCAAGTTTTAATCTCCTCATTCGAGTTGGTTGGGCCAGTCCATTTCGCAAAAAGGGCATGTTCTGATAGCCTCGCCACTATTTTTTCTATCAATTTTGCTGGCATCTGAAATAATTTATGTCCTCTAGGTTGCATCTTCGTGTACTCATATGTTTAGGATTGGGTTTTTTTTGCAATTTAACTTCCTTCGAAGTAGGTCTCGGTCTCTCTTATTCATTCTTCTACCAAATTCGAGCTCCTCACCTGTAGATTGAGTTGTCTTCGCAAAAACGTTATGTTTGGGATTGGGCGGGCCTTTCTTCTGCCATACTTTACTGGTTCAATTCTGAAGATTTCCTCCTTTGGACTTCCAATTGGTGGTTGGTTGAATATCTTTTGGATCCCATTCTCGATTCCACCCATGCCTACTCCTGTATGTTGTTCTTTTTGATGAGTTCTAGTTGTCTCCCGAGGGATTTTGCATTTGCTTCGAAGGTTTGTCATGTCCACACCTTGTCTGAAGAGATCCATAAGGATCCTTACCGATTTGGTTCTGCCTGTAATGTGGATGACATTTGTCCACCCAACCTCCATTTTCGAAAACCCACTGAGGGGTGTGACCAGGATTCAGTTGATTCACTGCGCCGCCATCCTTCTTGAGAGGCTCGACTCCTTCCATCGGTTCTGAATCGCCCCATCGGATACGTGGCCCATCTTCGAATATTTCTGCCTCCTCGCCGCTTGCGCCATGGAATTTCAAATTTAAAATAACCCATCATATATATTAATATAAATTAATATATTACCTACACAATGTAGATCAACTTATTTAGCTTCAATATTTAATTATTACAAATGAAAAAGAAAATATTAGCTTAATTAATTGTAGATAGAAGAATTGATGAGAAAATGATAAAATAGAAAGATGGAAATGTGTTAGTCATTTTTAGTTGTCTACACTTGGGAATACCTCCATTCTAATATGACAATACCACCTTATCATAACTCAACCTTCTCATGCTTTGTTGGAGATCAGTCATCCCATCCTACTCATGTTGTATTACCCTAACATACATTAGAATTTCTCCCTAGAATATCCTTGTGGTTCCTCTGGCTCTTACAATGGAAACACCCTACCTCCTCAACTCGTGATGATATTCTTTGCTCAACAATAGCCATGAAAAATCAAGTTTCTAATATGACAATACCACCTTATCATAACTCAACCTTCTCATGCTTTATTGGAGATCAGTCATCCCATCCTACTCATGTTGTATTACCCTAACATACATTAGAATTTCTCCCTAGAATATCCTTGTGGTTCCTCTGGCTCTTACAATGGAAACACCCTACCTCCTCAACTCGTGATGATATTATTTGCTCAACAATAGCCATGAAAAATCAAGTTTCACACACTGCTCATATAAAGTAGACCAAGTATTGCCATTGATAGATGGCTCATCTTTGAATAAGATTGTAGTTGTTTCCAATTGAAACTCCATGTAGAAGTCTTTTCATATCACATTTCAACCAAAATGGTGACCAATTGCTTTGCTCCCATGATGGTTAAAATTTTGGGTGTCTCACTCTTCATGAATCCTTCAACTTATTTGTAGCTCAAAATCCACAACACCATACTATGCTTAGTCACAAAATCTTGAACATCAAAATGACACCCATTTTGCCTACCTTCATCTAGCATCAACTTCTTGGGCTGACTATCTCCATTTGGTCTTCAAGTGTAGTGAAGTAAAATCTTGGTGAATTTGTCCATTTCCCTTTAGTGTTCATGTTAGCCTCTCTTGTATATGTCATGTGTGGACCACAAGCCTCCTTTTCATGACTACAAACTACCCCATCAATGAGCTCATCGATCTTGGAGCAAGGGAAAATCACCATGGAATTCTCTTCCCTTATGTCAAACAATTGCTAAAAGGGAAAGGGAACTAAAAATTGTGTGGCCCATTTTTGGCAACTCTTTATCATGTTGCAAATCTTCATCAAGCATCCAATAAGCCTAAGAGATCTCATCAAGAGTCAACATGTTAGTCCCATAATATAAGTCATTGCATACCTCATGCTTTCTTATGATCAAGCTTAATCATTTTTTTGTCGACCTATAAGGGATGGAAAATCTACAACCAACGTTGAGAGTAGTTCCATCAACTGCATAGTCTCTTGGAGTCGACATCAATGCGTGTGAATGTCCTTGATCTTGAAGAAAGGGATCCCTATGCCCCAAACTATAGGGTATAATCTCCATCTATCCAATATCATTATGGTTTTCATGATCAACTTACAATTCATCTTCGTGGGGGTTAATCAAAGTCAAATCATTCTTCACAACATAACTAATATCTTGCAAATCATCATCACATGGTCCAATCATTACCATACATTACAAATCATCATTACATGGTGCAATTACTTTCATACCTAAAAATTGGGTGGATGTTTCTTGGACATCATTTGCAACTATTGACACATCTTCAACGCAAAATACTGACTCTTTGTCAAGGATGATGTTGTGCTAATCTTGGACCTCACTACCTTTTGTCATTGAGGTTTCCTCTTGTTCTTCCTCTATGAAATATTGTGACTTTGATTATTCTTCCTTATCTACTATCACGACTTCTTTCTTGACCTCTTGTGATTTTGGCTCTATTATACTCTTCACTACTTCAGGTTCCACCATCTTGGACTCTCCCTCTTTCAAGAATGATTTTTTTTAATCCCACTTCTTGATATTCTCCTTAGCCACTTTTGAATCTTCCTCTTCTTTTCTCTTTCATCTTATGTAGTCATAAAGCTCCCTTTTATCTAGATTTCTCCATTCAAGACAACTCAAATAATTATAAATAAGTACAAATTTGATTTCATGAGACATCCCTTAATACTGGTCAAATATTTTGGTGCCTTCAAATTGGTACCTATCTTTACCCTTTTGTATTTTTATTACTAGTTTTTGAATAGGATCTATGTCGTCTTCCTTTCGTAATGATTTAGCTCTAAATATACTTTAGGTCGAGTTAATTGAAATCTTGTCATTCGTTGAATTACTTCCTTTGACACCATTTGGAGTAGATCTCCCAACACTTCCTTATTGATTCATTTCTTTCAAATTCCTCACCATCTCCGCCATAGATTCCCTCACATACTAGAGTAGTTATCTTACCATCTATTTGTTTTCAATCATAATGACCTCTTGAAAGTGGGCTTCCTCATTTATATCACCCATAGCTTCCTCTTTTCTCTTTTCCCTTCATAGGTATTAGATTTCCCTATCAATTTTTTGTATGAACCTCCATCACCACAAAAATCTACCCTACAAGCTAGCAAGATCTTGGCTCTAATACCATTATTATGTCTCTTCCTATATTTTTCAATTAAAACAAGTTTACAATATAAACAACAATCTTCATTAAATTGTTTACCTCTATCAAAAACAATCTTCATTAAATTGTATCTAAACAATAAAAATTAATCATACTCAAATAACGCCAATAACTAGTTATAAAATCACATAGATTTGCACAAAATGAATCAAAATTTGGCAACAACTTATATTGATTAAGATCTTATTTCTATAGCAAATAGAGTTGTTATGATAGACATTACAACAACAATAATAATAATAAATACAATTTTGCAACAAGAAATGCTCAAATGAACAATTTAACTTCCCTACAACTCCTTGAAGCTCTAATACACTCTTTGAGTGGGAATGCCCTCAAGAACCAACGGGTTTTTGTCCTTTAATACTACCAATCAATGGGTTTTCATCCATTGATCACAATCTCCTATAGGTTTTCATCCACAAAAGATTGCTTGAACACAAAGTTCCCAAAAGATACAATAACGTAACATGAATTATTACAATTGAAATGTTTTCCTAGTTTTATATACTACCCACCCAAAAGATCAAACCACTCAGTTTATACCCAAAATGTCGCCAAGGCCCAAATTTGAATTCTACATGCTACATCGCAAGTTATCCTTATAGGCCTTACAAACTTTCCCATCAAAGGTTTAGAGTTTCTCCTTCCTTCCAACTTGGCATGCGTTGAGTTGCAATCCCAATCCTTTACCTCTGATAGCTCCTTGGCATGCGTTGGGTAGCAACCTCGATCTCTAACCTTCGATAGGTCATTCACATGTATTGGGCAACAACCTCGATCCCTAACCTCTAACAAGTTCTTGGCATGTGTTAGGTTGCAAACATAATCCCCAACATCCGATAGCTCCTTGGCATGCATCGGGTAACAACCTCGATCCCTAACCTCCAATAATTCCTTGGCGTGCATCAAGAAACAACCCTAGTCCCCAACCTTTGTCAAGTTATTGGCATGTGTCGGACAATAACCTCGATCCTTGACCTTTGATAGATCTTTCTTCAAATTTTGGAAAATGGAAATGGCATATACCCATTCTAAGCATGTATTACTCCAAATTTAGTAAGGATTCATTTACCCTTGTCTAATGATGCATTTCCTTTATACTTTTGTCTCATGATTTCCATCAGAGGCTCTAAATCACCAGCTTGTAATTCATATTTATTTGGATCATTGCCATAATTAAATTGAAATATTTGATCAACATCCTTTTAATCAAGAAATTCATCTTCTTCATCCATCAGTATATGATGAATCATATAGTACATAAAAACTAATTATCTACTCCTAAACTACTTGTTAAATATTATGTTCATTTTAAGCATATGGTGGGTTAATTTGTTTTTAGGATCGGTTCCTTATAGGGAGTTAAATAGTCACATTCAACCATCAAAATAATAAGTAGAAATAACAAATAAGGTATTGTATCCAATAGTCAAATCTACTTAACAATCCTTCTCCAAATTTTGGCATTCTCATGTAACAAGAAAAAGACCATTACTGTAGACATGCAAAATTCACATTATGCATTCGATCGGATTCAGTGAAATTAGATGTCACATTAGGACCATTCATCAAATAATCAAGTGCATTTTCATCCATTCATTTATCAAATAAACATTATCATTCAACCTTCATCTTGCATCATCCACTTAATTAAATAAATCAGGACTTCATTTAAATCAAATCCTAAATCATTTTCCATCATTTTCTGATTTAAATAAATCAATTATCAAAGTCTTGAAAGTCAAATCATCTAATCAACATTAATCAGCATAATCATCATCTAATCCTAATCTAATGCTAATCTCACCTACTTGCATTATCTAGATCTAGCCACTTGCACAATAAATCAATTTTATTGATTTATTAAAACCTCATTTTCTCTCAACATGACAAGTCAAACATGGCATTTATTGCTCTTCTTTCTTGTCCCCCTCTCAAAATTTATTGCAAATTTGAATTCAAATTTTCCTCTCATAAGGCCCTCCCAAATCTCAGCACAACCATTGATCACCATGATGACAAGTAGTCTCAACCTATTGCTTGTTTTATCCTAGCACAGTCCCTCTTCAACACTCTGGGTGCCTTTGAAATCTATAAGAGTGGGCCTTCTGCCTCATTCATGGATCCGTAATTTGTGGCAAGGTTACTTTCACTTTGAGATTTGACTTGCCCATCACCTGTACTCACCCCATTTGTGGCTTTACTGCTTGAGCTAATCAAGGATTGGGAAAGGTCAAGAGTATTACGTGGACACCAATCCAACTATGGAATAGGCTTGTTTGCTTACCATGCTTAGTCTTTTTATCATCATTTGTGGTATTTAAGTTATTTGTAGCCGGATTTGAGGAGGTTTTGAGGAGCTGAAGAACTAACTCATGCTTGAAGTTTAGTTACCAGATTTTAATGGATGCCTACATTTGGCGCTAGAAGGAGGGAAAATGTTTTCATGATTGTTGTACATGAGCTTACTTTTAACTGTTTATTAACATAAGCATTTGTGAAAATCCTTAAAGCCTCTACGATAGATCCATTTTGTGCATATCCTGTACTCGCTGCACCCTGTTTTGAAGACATTCTTTTTGGATCATACGTGCTTTTGTTTTCTTTTAATGCTTGCGTGTATACCATAGCACTGCCAGTTATAACTTTATGACAGAAGTCTCCTATGCGCCTGTTCTTTTTGTCTTTGGTCCACTCTTTCCCAAAAGCAGCGTTCTTTTTTTCTATCTTTAAAAGAAATATAAACACACTGTAATACCAGTCATTTTTCTGTCAATAGTAAGAGAGTTTTGTCCCCAACCTGCTAATAAATCAATGAGTTCAACATTTTCATTTGATGTGTAAGAAATATGGCAAGTGGTAAAATCTGAGCTAACTGTGGTATTTATTATCCCTATGCATGTTGGACAGTAGCATGGTTGTGTTTTGTGGTGTTTTAATTATTGTATTGACAAATGGGATTATTATGATTGATAGCCCTACGAGAAACTGATGTTCTGGCATTTACTAACCATATGAGAAGCTGCTGATTTTGTTTGATTAAAAGTTCATGCATGCCAACTACACCTCCGCCACTAGGTTCTTTCCTCTGTTGGCGGACTTGTTTGTTCACCTCCAGAGTATTTTGGTTACTTCATTGACATAATTTGGCAGCGACGTTAATCAAATATGCAATTGGGTTGCAAGTTAAATCTATGCATAGTTATTTTCCTACTCTCATTGGCAGTTCTATTTTTTTCTTAGGCAATAATAGGATATCCATCTGATTCTGTGATTGATCTTTAAACGAACAAACTAACGGATTAATCTTTGGGTCTGTTTTCTAGAACAGATTTCTATCTTTCTTTCTTCTTCTACACAGCGCTTCTCATGCAATTCTTATTTGGTTGGATATTCTTACAAGTGCAGGGTGCTCTAATTTATACGCTTCATAGGAGGTTGTTCTCAACATACAGGAGAATGCTGCCAAAGGTTGCTGAAAGTGGTTTTACACCAGCCACTCACAATAGCATTAATTTTTAGGCGCAGTAATTTTAAGTGCCTTCCATGAAAAAAATGACATTCATTCAATACTAGCCTTCCCGTGTTGTCCCAGAGAAGGATAACAATTCGCACTGACTGCCTATCCAAAACAATTTGCATTTGATGCCATCATGTCGCTTTAAAGCAATCTGTCAAAACAAGTTACAGTTATTGTTTGTGCATCTGCATTTATTTATGGTATTATTGTACTGCGCGTAGAAGAGACTTTATGTTCACATTACTGTTTGATCAATAAAGGTGAAATACAAATCGATTGGCATAAGTGTCAGCATTTAAGTCAAAATGAAGTTTCATACTGGAAGGTGCATTTTCTTGTTGCCTAAAAGTTATTAAAATTCTTTTCAAAATCCATTTTGTATGTATCAAATCAACCTATTTTCCTGAGCAAATCACGCCCATGCATTAAAATGTGAAAGAAAATCTACGTAGCCATCAAGTCTTTGTGATGAGCTTAGAAAACTCGTTTGAGAGATTAGACTGATTTATTATTCTACTGACAGTTTGGCGCAGGAAATTTGCTTTATAAAATGTGTTAGTTGTGAAGATGCTTTATTAATCCATCATGTTTCACCATTAGGTTCATTTTGAAACTGCACTTACAAAAAGTTTGATTATTTTGAAATGGTCAATGTTTGATTAAGATAATACTTTGAAAGATTTGTTCTTTTAAGTTAATCCGTTGATATGATTTATTAAGTTTTCTATTATAAATCATTTTCATCCTTATGACCATAGTTAAAAATTTTGAAATTTATGGTGATGCTTTTTAAAATGGCTTATTCTTTGTGATTGATTCATTCGTTCAATTTCTTTAGGGATGAAAGATATGATAAGAGAGAGGAGAAAGTGTAACAAGTGTGATGCCTTTTCAAATAGATGATTTAAAATCTTCATTTTATTATCATCACTTAGGATCATATTATTGATTGAAGTTGAAATAAATTGGATTCTCACATAATCATCTTTTTTGTTTATAGGTACCAAAAGCGAACAAAGGAAAGGTGAACAAGGTACAAACGAACAACGGAGGTACAAACGAAGGTACAAAGGTGAAAAGTCAACAAGGAGGAGGCTAGCAAACGAAGACGAAAGGGGGATGATTTTTTTTTTGAAAACACAATGTGTTTTTTAACACTTTAAGTGTTGATCAACACTACTTGACGAAGTTGTCTGTCTTTTCGTTTTAGGACACTAATTTTCGTTTGGGTCTAAAACAAACAATTTGATTTTCATTGCAAAGGACTTAAAACGAATCTTAGGACAAACTTACTAGAGTTCGTTTTGGGTTAAAAAAATTGAACAAGCAATCCTCACATTTCATTTGGTGCTTAAAAACGAACTCACAATTG
>VDFB02243126.1:0-14065 GCA_007258455.2 Sequoia sempervirens | reverse complement strand
CTAGGAGACTTTGATCTCCCCTCTGACTTGGATTTGGACTTCTTTCCTTTTTCTTTCCTTTCTCCATTGATCTGCCTCAAATAGCCAGGGCCTCCTTGGCCATCTCAAAAGACTTCCTTCACATTTCCTCTACTAGCAGCAAAGCAACAACATCTTCCATCTTGAAAGTGGATTTTTTACTTCCAATAGACATTACTAGGTGATCTCATGTGTCAAGAAACGAACATAATAGGAATATGCAATGATCCTCGTCATCTATTTTCACACCAACAAACCCCAACTAAGCAACAATCATGTTAAACGAATTCAGATGATCTACAATGGATGCTCCTTCCTCCAGCTTCAAAGAGTATAACTTATTTCTTAGGAATAATTTATTTACCATAGATTTCCCCTGATAATGTCACCAAGATTCTTCCAAAAAAAATTCACTGTCTTCTTTTCATGGACGTTCAAGAGAATTGAATCAACCAAGCACATTCCAATCAGACCCTTGGCTTTCCATTCCATCACATCCAAATCATTTATCAAGGTTGTTCATGGTTTTTTAGAGGACACTACATCCCATAACTCTTGGTCTACAAGGAAACTCTTTCTGCTTTAGTCTTCCAAACTCAAAATTCTTACCTCGTCCTCTCTCAATCTCTATTCCTTTCTGATATGCTCACTGTGATAAGGTATAAGTCATAAATTAGATTTCTAGAAAACTCCCACCAAAACAAGATAAGCACAAAAACCTGGGTCTTTACCCATAAGGAAAAAAAAAACTAGCTGCCTCATACCAACCTGGGGAAAGGAAAGTGAGAGTCCCAAAATGCCTCTCTCCTAATACTAACTTTCAAGAGAGAGATAAAAAATCTTCAAAACCTAGAAATTTAAGCAAATAAAGATGCAAGTCATATTGAATAAGTAGAATAGACAATGAATAATGAATACATAATTTGAAATGGAAGACCTCTTGAGAGTAAAACTCCACAATAATTAAAAAGAGGGACTTTGTAATATAGTAAAACATTAAGTATACAAGTTACAGATATACCTTTAGGTGTTAATTCACATAATGAATAAATAATTGTTTTGTTGTATCTACTCTTATCTACGCTAGCTCACTCATTCCCAAAATTACCAATCCTAAATGCACTACACCATTCAATGCAAACTTCTCAAGTGTTACTAGAAAACTGACATTTCAACTTCCATACCAGAAAAATGGCCACAAATAGACTTAACTATCTTTACCTTTCATTGTTGTCAAAGTCCTATTAGAATGTCAAAGAGACACGAAATCATGTTTCTCTGAGTTCTCACTATCACTCCAATACATCTATCATTCCATCAGAGCGTCGAAGAGACACTATAGCAACTCCTTCTGATATGGTGAAGTCTCACTGATGAAGTCCCATCGAAATGTCAAAGAGACTTCCATTGTTGTCTTGTCGATAACAATATTTATGTCTGATATGAGCACACCAAATTCATGAACATCCTCTCAGAATGTTGAGGGGACAAGCCTCAAGGTCTCGTCGATGTCATATCATCTCATTGATACAGCTCCATTGGAATATCAAAGGGACCATATTTTAGGTCTCATCGATATCCTCCTATCTCCAAGAAATTTCCTTCCTATCATTCATCAAAATATCAAAGAGACTTATGATTGAATCCCTATAACATGGGGAAGCCTCATCAATGAAGCACTTATCAGCATGTCGAAGAGACTACTCATTCAATCCCATTGACATTCACTTGTCTCTTCAATGAAGCTTTGGTCAATGCAAACTCCAAACACACCTAGCAATAAGCCAAGCACTTATCGATATGTCAAGGAGACTTGTCACTAAGTCCCATAGAAATGTACTTTTCAACTTGATGATGCTAAAGCCTAAACTTTTGAAACCTTATTAGCATGTTGAAGAGACTGGCCATTTTGTCCCATTGAAATTCACCTATCAACCCAATAAACCAAAAGTTGATGCATTTTTCACTAGTAATTTCGAGACATTATTTTCTCAACATGAACAAGGTTACAAAAGATGTCATTCTGATTATTGTGTTTATTTTAAGAAATTGGGTAGTGGCAGCTATATTATCATATTGCTTTATGCTAATGACATGCTTCTTGTCGAGTCTAACATGCAACATATTAGTGAACTTAAGCAGAAATTATCAAATTCATTTGTTATGAAGGATTTGGTTGCAACAAAACAAATCCTTGGTATGAGGATCACATGAGATAGGACTAACAAAAAATTATTTTTTTATCAAAGTGATTATGTAGAGAAGGTGTTGAAAAGGTTTAACATGCAAAATGTAAAAGCAATTAGTAAACCTTTTCCTAGTCATTTTAAGTTGACTAAGGAGATGTGTCCAAAGACACAAGAGGAGGAAGACAAAATTTCTAAGATACCATATGCATCAATAGTTTGTAGCTTGATGTATGAAATGGTATGCACAAGGATAGATATTGCACATGCAGTGGGAGTTGTGACCAAGTATATGAGCAATCCAAGAATGGAACATTAGAATGCGGTAAAATGGATCCTTTGATATTTAAGAGGTACTGCTTCAAATAAACTATGTTTTGGAGGAACAAATACTGCTCTAAAAGGATATGTTGACTCTGATCGGCAGGTGATATTGATAGGATTACTACAAGGTATGTTTCTATTGTAGGAGGTACTGCAGTTAGTTGGATTTCAAGGCTACAAAAGGTTGCGCTTTCAACCACTGGAGTTGAGTATGTTGTTGCTATAGAAGCTAGTAAGGAGATGATTTTGTTACAACATTTTATAGAGGAATTCAGACAATGACAAGAATATAGCCCTTTGTACAATGATAGTTAGAGTTCCATTCATCTTGCTAAAAATTCAGCTTTGCATTCCAAAACTAAGCACATACAACTCAGATACCACTTCATCCAATCAATTTTGGAGGATGGGCAGTTGAAGTTGGAGGATGGGTAGTTGAAGCTGGAGAAAATTCACACAAGTGAGAAACCTGTAGATATGTTCACAAAGGTATATACACGGGAAAAACTAATTTCCTCATCAGTTTTTGTTGTCCTTCATGATTGATAATGGTGGACATAAGAAACTAGCTAGACCTATAATCTAGTGGGAGTCATGCAGCTTGCTGCCATCTAGGATTCATCTCCATGGGAAACTAGCATGGCGTGGTACTTGAAGTCACTCCAAGGGGATACTATTGGTATATGTTGTCTAATCATGCATTGGTGGCTAATTCCATAATGCATCCTTTCCATGGTTCCAAGGCATAGCCCCTAATTTTCTCCCTTTCACAGCGTAGATAAGGCTGTTAATTTTGTTGTAATTGAAACATGAAAAATGATGAAACCCTAATCTCTAGAAGCTCCAAAAGTTTTGTTATATGGCTAGGATGTAAGCTGTGGGATTGGTACTCCATGAGATTGTAACCATTCTTGCACTCAAATAATAAAACTACTGGATGACTGAGTCATGGATGCAAATACATTAGGTGAACCCAAGGTTAAAACCTCAGGTTGATCCTTTGTGCTAATTCCCTTTATTTTTATCTTTGGGTTAATAACCCACATAATTACTAATATTTACTACCTGATCCTAATTTAACCCCACATGTAAAATGAGGGCATGCACTCATGATGGGGCCAAAAAGTGGCACATGATGGTTATGTATCGGATGCACCTTTTTTTTACCCAAAACTGATGAAACGAAAAGGGTTTTTAAAGGAGATTCTCCGATTTCCACTAATATAAATTATTCTTTACTTTGAATTTAATAAATTATTATTATTCATTTTCTATTTGAATTACGACTAAAGTCCTGACATAGGATGGGATTGAAAACATCCATAGCTTCTTAAACGGTAATTACTTCTCAACCAAAAACATGCACCAAGAATTTTATGCTCTATACCTATAGGATTAAAAAGAAATTGAATTTCCATGAATTTCTTTGACCAAATTCATGTGGCTCTATTATACTCTAGTTTTTATAGTTTTAAAAAACTCTAGTAATAAAAAATCTATAATTAATTATATACATGGAAAAAATTATAAAAAAAAGGCATACCATCGTAAGTAATGATTCCTATCTACTCTATTTCTAAAAATATTATAAGAAAATATTATCATCTTTATTGTGGGATTAGGTGGCTCTATGACTAATTTTACTTCTTTTTTTTTCTTTGAAATTTAAGCACCACTACATTGAAATTTCAAATTTTCACCAAATAGATTTTTTTATTTTTTTTAAACAAACTTAGTAGTTTAGAAACTACATTCAATTTTCTAAAGATTCTATTCTTACATATTTTTAAAATAATATAGATAACTTATTCAATTTTTTACGTCAATTTTCCTAACTCTATTTTTTCTGAATTTTTTGCCACTTAAGGGCCTATTTTTTCCATGATGATTCCGCACATACCTGTGATAGAATGTTTAGTTCAGTCTAACAAGGCGTGCTAGATAAAAAGATGCCTGTTAGTACCTTTACACTACTCTCAAATGAGGAATTTGAAATAATACATTCATTGCATGTGCATAATTAAATGTTTTGGAAATGATTGTAAAAATTAAGATAAAGAACTATAAAGGGACTCAATGTTGACTTGTCTACCAAGAAGACGAAGAGGTGATTGATTGGTTTTTCTTTCAAACCCACTTATTGGACCTCCTTTCTAAAAAAAATAGATGCCCACCTATTAATGGAATCAAATAATACATACATTAATATATCTAAAATGATGTATATACAATGAAATAAGTGAATAGTCACCACAAGTTGATAATCCACGTCAAACATTTTCTTACTTCTCTTCATTTGTATGAGGGGTAAGTTTATGAAATGATGTTGTGACCACTTGTGACAAGCATGCAGAATAAAATTAGACTATATATATATCATTTAAATGTATACAAAATTATGTAGAATAAAAAAGGATATACAAAACAAAATATACATTATTGCCTGATACATCTATTAGAGCAACTGAACATAAAATGAATGTAGCAATACCCACCTCCATTGTTTCATAAATATCATGATGGGTCTTAATTGATGTCATCAACTAAAAATAGAATAATGTTATTTGACCCAAATATAACTCATCTTATGTACACACATAATGATAAAAAATAGTTAAATGTACCTAATGAAAGTTGGCATACAACCACTATAACCAATGGGTGCTAATGTTGAAGGTCCAACATCCACTTGTTCACCATCAAATGTTAATTTTAGGAATACCTCTTGTATATGAAAATATAATTTACATGTAGTATATATATATATATTTTTTGTTAAAATTTACATATCTATGGACTCAACAAGGTTGCATAATCAAGAGTTAAATGGCTAATAAATTTGAAATGATGAATTTAACCCTAGAGTTTAATTACATACAATTATAATTTACATTAATTTTTATTCATAATAAATCAAAATATTTGATCTTAGATTTAAAAATAAAATGTGATTAATTACAAATATTTATTAGAAATTACTTGTTTGCACATGTTGAAGATACTATTGAACTATAACTCATTCATCAACACAATATTGTCTAACATAGATTTAATCTCCTTATAGCCCTATCTAATAAACTCCTAAAAATTTAAAGCATCTTCTATAGTGTGTTTCATCAACATCCTTCCACCCATAGTTGTACAAAGTTCCATAATTATGGAAAAGATTATGTGAGTTTGATGCCTAGAAATCTCACCAGCAACACCCTAGAAAATGGCATGCTATATATTGAACTATGTTTTATGTCATATAATTATTCATTGTAAAATGACATGCTATATATTGAACTATGTTTTATGTCAACATTTGGAGTTTATTTTTATAGTTTCAGTTTGACCTAATAAATTTTCTTATGTGTCACAAGGAGCTCTAGGGATATATAAAGGAGTTTGAAGAGGATTAGGCTCCACTTTTTGTTGAAATTACATTTTTAGAAAATATATCAGGATTTAAGCCCTTGAAATGTTCCATTTGAAGGATCACTAGTGAGGGGTCTTTTGACTTCAAACCACCTTTAGACTCAAGCCCCCTTGATAGGAACCCTACTTGCCTTGGAATCCATATCTATAATATAGTCTCCTCTACACCTATCAACACCGAGAAAACCACTCTTTGTTTTATCTTTGGGGAATCAAACGGAATCTTATCGAAATTTATTATTCTAAATTCATGTAGTCCCATTATAAGCTTCCCAAAAAGTATAATTTCATAAAATTTAATTTGATTTATTACATTTATTTTATATCTCTAGAAATGTGGTGGTTTTCTACTTAAAATCAAGATCTTCTTCCTCAGACATGAAAAATAGCATATTATCAAAATAAAAAATTTAAAAATATGAGTGCACCAGATATTGAAGTCCTTGATCCAACAAAAAAATAAAAACTAAATTTTGATACATACAAAAAATGGTACGCATTATACGGTCGTGCTATGTCTAAATTATAATTGTCTTGACTTTGAAACTTGATTTAAAAAAAAAAATTGAATGAAAAACTATCTAACCAAGTGGAAACACTAGATATTGAAAGCTATAAATTCCAGAATTTGAAAGAAAATATAATTTTATCCTATGGAAGAAAATATATACTATACTATGAGCCTACTTTAAAAATGCTGTTTCTCTCTAACAAAACTAGTTTTGAGGGAGATGGAAAATATGCAATATGATTCCAAAAATGGAAAAATATATTTTAGAATCTATGGTGACAAAATTCTGCTGGAAACTTAGTTTGCATCATTTTCTAAATTCTCTGATGTTTAGCCATTTTAGAAAAAGCCCAAAGTGAAGATTTAGTTAAAAATTATTATTCCAAAGTATCCAAATTAGCTGCCAAAAACTGTAAAACCACTTCATTATGGGATCTCACCCTTTGGATTAATTTGGGGAATTCATTATTTTAGTGTTGATAATCTCTAATTTAAAAGAAAACGAATCAAAGAAAATATAAATAAATTTAATTCTACTTTAAATTTCTAAAAACTTAAAAACCTTACCTCCTCAACCTTGTACACATCGTTGTAGCATTGTGTTGGATTATGTCAACTTGTAGATGTCACAAATGCACTCATTATTTTCCTCACTTACATTAGGGCTTAGAAAAAATAGAGTCATGCTCAAATGAACTTACCCTCTTTTTCTTTTTATTTTAATAGATAAATAATAAAAGTGTATTGTAATACACTCATGTTGTAATGTGCTCTCATTTATCTTTTCATGGACCATAAAGTGTTTGTTGCCACATTTTGGTTGTAAATCTTTGTGCACACAAATCTAAGCGCTAGCATTAGAAAGGGTCATAATAGATATAAAGAGGGTAGCTTTGATTTTAATGATAATCTTCAAAGCTAAATCTCTCATGTCATTGACAATATTATGACCATTCACATTTGAGTGATATTCGAAAATAGAAAATGTAAGTTATGTTAACAATAGAAAAAAAAAAACATTAATTGTAATTCTTGTATCTAAATTGAATCTTCATGAAATATATACTACATTATGTTTCGTATGTGATGATTTGTAGAGAATAAAGATTATGTTATTTAAATAATTAAGTTATCTTGATATCTAAATTGAAAATGACCTTTTTCTTGCAAACATTTAATTCTAACCATTTAAAATATTCTATTACCAAAATATATTCATACCTTACTACAATATAATGTATTAATATAATTTTTTATAAAATATAATAATAATATTTATATTTTTTTGCATATTATTATAGTAAATATTATGTTTATTTTGAATAGAAACCTGAAATACCTCCCCCGCCCCCAAAATAAATCCATAATGCATTCTTACATTACCATTTCCTATTTATATTTATAATATGCTAACCCTCAGTTGCTCTCGCATTTAGAAATAATTTACAATTTCGAACAAATAAAAAATTGTATGAATGTCTCCATTTCATCCTTAATTAAGTCCTAAACCAAGAGATATTCAGTGATAATTATTACTCCAGTTTGAGGGAACTTTTAAAATAAAGAAATATAGAGTCGTTAAATTATTCTTGCACAACTATTGTTTCATAGGAAATATCATGTTTCAAACTTTTTCTTCGTTAATTGAGCGAGCAACTTATGTCAGGCCTGAAGGTAACAGAACCCTGAACCAACGAGCAATGGCAGTGCGCTAACAAACAGAAATATAATAAGGCAGATAAATCAGCCTTACAGTATGGAGATATAATTTTTAACTATAATTTAGTAATAAAAAAATTTGAATTTTGATGGATGTATGAATATCAATAGTATTCATTAGGATTAATTGATTGAACTATAACTTTTCAGTATTATTTCACAAGAATTGATTGAACTATAAAATAACAATTATTTATTTCATTCTTACATACTTCTAGGGTAGGTTTCCATATGTCTGCTTAAGTAGCTTATTTTGGCGAGTTAATCTTTCTGCTTATTTTTAGGACTCGTAATCTTTCTGCTTATTTTTAGGAGTCATCTTAAATTTATATTTATAATATTAATAATCATTTGAGTAGTAAAAAATTGAAAAAAAATAATCAGAAAGATATTTCCAGTCACCTTTTTTTCACAACTTATTTTCAAATCCTAAAAATTAGCTGCTCCATTAAAATAGATTCCAAATTATCCTTTTTCCCATAATAAATCTTTTAAAACTTAAATTTGAACACAATTCATCTGCTTAAATTTGAACACAATACGTCTGCTTAAATTTGAACACAAAACATCATGAAGACATAAAATTACCTGTCAATTATCAATGATTCAATAATAAGTTTACACCTCATGACACTAAGAACTGTCTATATTAACTTTACACCTCATTGTCCTTATCAGATTTCATATTCAATTTAAACCTCTTCAATACCCTACCGTCAAAATCAAAAAAGGGAACTTTGCTTCAACCTTCTAACCCGGATGGGTATATAAAACTGTGCAGAGAAGAGTCTTAAGGGAGATTCTAACTGAATAACAATGGCTGAAGATCTGAATACTCTGCTCTTTTCCTGGGTTTCTACTCCTAAACATGATCTGGATCTGCCTAGTGCTGTTAGGCGTGACGACAATCCCCTTAAGAGTAGCTCCGTCCTCAATCTGGATAAGGAAAATGCACAACAGCTGATTCTACATCCAGAGGAAGCATTGAAACGCAAAAGAAATGATAGAGTAGCGTTATCTGAAAAAATGAGGAGGCAAAAGATGAAGCATTTGTTATCCACTTTGCAGTCTCTGCTGCCTGTTTCCACTACTCCAAAGGTAATTTAATGACAACTTCCCAAGGAGATAATTTTCTTTTGTCTAAGATACTATCATATTTACTTCTCATGCGCATTCCACTGGTGTTGATTTGTGAGCTCTTGGTATGTTTCAGGTAGCAAGACATTGCATAATAGAAGAAACAGGTAAATATATTCAGAACCTTCAAAGCAAACCCCAAGAGCTGCAGAAAAAGAAAGCCCAGTTATTGGCGACAAGAGGGTCATTAGTGGATCATAATTCATCAGGCATTGACAGAGAGTCCATAAGCGTTAATGTGGGTATTGAGGTTTATAGCAACGAAATAGTTATAATGAGAATTACAGCCTCGAGAATGCCACGCTCTCTCTGCAAGATTTATGAAGTGGTTGAAGCTCATGGTTTGGACATCCAGAGAGCAGATGTTTACAGAGGAGACTCCATTGTCTTTCTTTATTTCCATGCCAGTATAATTGTAAGCACTGTTGCCCATAACTCATTACAAAGCAGCCAAACCACAAATTGTCTGAGGGAGACTTTACAAAATATTTACTAACTCTATATTTTGAATATAAATCTAGACTTGTTGGGCCATCAGCAGTCAAGCATATCAAAATCGCCACATACATATACGATGTGGAAAACCTGTGTTCCTATATAAACAGCCCGAATGAATAGTGATCAACAAATAGTTTACAGTGGTCTTCCATGGTTTAAACAAATTTGAAGTATGGAAGGGTGTTCAGATGATTTATGCTTTGAACATCACCAAGGCGGAGAGTTAAGGAATGATGTCAAGGTTATTTAGTCTCTTGATTTTTCAATAGTCTATAATTATAATGTTTTTGAAGGAAAAATGTTATTATTTATATATGTAATTTGTGTAAATTATTTTTGCTAAATAAATGTGAGTTGTGGTGACATAGTATTTGTTTAGTACTATTAAATGTAAATAAAAATTAAATATACTCTGTTTAATGATTTAAGATTGTATAAAGAAGATCTAAATCTAACATTTATCATGATCAATAATAGCTAGTATTAATATGTTGATTGTCTATAAATCAAAATTTTCTATTGACTATATACAAGAACAAATTCAACTATTGGGGGCTATCTAGAGACATGAAATTTTTCAACACTTGTAAACTTAAGTTGTGTAAGATTATTTTTCTCTCTTCACTCAAAGATGTCATGAATTTTTCTTAGTTCCCACATGTTTATAAGGGATAACAATAAGGGCATATAATAGAAGGGATAAAGCCATCATAAGGGACAATGGCCCTTAAGAAGGAAGGAAAGTGTTTAGCAAAAAATCAAGAAAAAGGTCCCATACATTGGAAATATGATGCAATACAATGCAATAGAGTGTAAAAGGAGAATGTAAGTGCCCCATGCCAAATCATATGTTGACAATACCATATATGTAAGGAATTGATGATGCATGGTGTTTCCCATGTGTGAAGATAAGAGTTTACTAGTCAAAATGTAAAGGTAAAAAAATTATACCCCTAATGTGACTCAAAAGGTATATGAGTGTAAGCTCATGGTCAAAGTATAATAATAAAATAAGCATTTTCTTGAATGGATTAATAAAATTATGTAATAAGCATGAAAGAAAATATGTGAATACATTCTTGATTAATGAAGCATAAATGAATTTTTTTTTTTACAAAGAAACTATAATAGCTTGTGAAAGAGAAAGCTATAAATATGCATGACATGTGTAAATGATAAAAATTGGTAACAAATTAGTATGTCTATCTTGACATGTATTAATGTTTGTATAAAGTTATCATAGGTAAGTGCATAACAAAGTCCCTAGATAAGCATGAGTGTATAAGTAAGTGATCAATGTTGATGTGCATCAAATTTTGATACACTTACATGGGAAAAATAGAGAAATAAAATTCATAAATGATGTAGGAAAGACATGATTCCCCTTAATGTAAATATATCAAATCAAACACATATGTTGTAAAGAAGAATATAATTTAATGCACACAATATAGACACAATATGAATACATAAGACATGATAAGAATGGAATTATACCTCCTAAGTGCATTGATGCAATACTAAAACTAAAACATGTAAGGGGATGATCCAAATTATGAATCTAGAGACAATACTTGATGTGCAAGGTCTGCAATATTGTAGAATTTTTATAACAAAACAACAAACTTGAAAAGAGATGTATGCAGCTCCAAAAATTTAATTACTCACTGCCAAAACAGAATTTTGTACATTGAGAGAAGAATTCCAACAATCACCACATCATTTGGAATTTAAAAATGAACAAATTGAACAATAAAAAATAAATTGAATTTTCAAAAATCATGTATGTTTTCACTATCCCAACTTGGTGGGGTCATAACTCCTAGTTTGGTGATCATAATCTAAACATCTCTACCTTGTTGGAAAGGTCTCGAAGAGATCTAATTTTAGTCCCTTAAATTTAATACCTTCAACTATTAAATTTCAAGGATCAATGATAATTTCAACCCCAAATTCTGCACCAAATGCCTCCAAAAAATGTCATTTAATCAAATATAGAAAATACCAAAAAAAAAAAAATTAGTATTTTTCATCCCTTCTTGTGCCAACACCTCTAGACTACTCTAGATAATTCCTCCCCTCTTGAAAGGAAATGGGCCCCATTGCATTAATGTTCTACATTAGATGACGAAAGTGTTCTTGAATTTTCTCCCTAGTTAGCTACTTACACTGGTGAGAAAATTGACCATCATGAGCCACATAGTAGAGATGGATTTTTTATTGTCTGAGAGTCTTCACAATAAATTTCAACATGACTACTTATAATGGAGAAAGGGTTTTGGATTCTAATTCTCTTAAATTCTGAAGAATGGAAACGAAGTGAAACTTGAGATGGGTTTGAAGAGGAAAAGTAGTGAAGGTCTAATAATCTCAATATTAAAATTGATGCAACTATTCAAAATGGTAGAAAACAGTTTCAAATGTATTTTAGCAATTTGTTTGATAATAGTATATGGGCCAGAAGAGGATGAAGCTCTTATTTATCTAGGCATCCTTCGGTAAGATGCGGCTACACCTTGTCACATGAAACTGATGAGGCCTATGTTGATCGTTGCCTTTTATCTCTTATTGATGCGCTTAAAATCTCATGAACCCATTGGCTATAGGCAGACCCACAACAGAATCCTCCCATGTTTTATCTCCTCCTCAATACAGGACATTCCCGTACTATTGGCACGCCAGGACCATAGGTCCCAGTTAATACCCCACATGTTTCAAATGGATTGCAGCGGGATCTATGGACCCGCCAACGGTAGCCGTGATGCAGGTAAGCTCTCACCCTGGCGTGGTGATGCTGAACGATACACAGTTACCGCCATGAGGTTCTATTTATTAATTTCTAATTTTCCATTTATTTGAGGATGGAATGTTGTAGACTTTGTCAATTTTGTGTCCATCTTATCCCATAGTGAAGACCAACAATTGCTAATGAATCTATTATCCCTATCAGAAATAATAGATTCTGGAAAACCAAAATGAACCCAAGCATGTTCAAAAAATAATTTAGCAATCCCTTCTATAGAAATAATCTTCTTATAGGCCACCATGATATCCATTTTTGGAAAACCTATCTACCACCACATATACACAATCATGACCCTGTCTGGTAGGAGGAAGCTCAAGCATAAAATCCATTAAAATTGACTGTCATGGCTTATCAAGGATAGGTAGTGGCAATTATAAACCTATTTTATGATTTGTAGGGTTTGCAATTGCACAAGCTACACAAGCTTGAATATGTGAAATGACATCATGTTTCATCTTTGGACAATAGAAATATGTTTGAAGGATAAAATTGGTCTTATCAATGCCAAATAGCCTTATACATATGATTGTAGTGTGCTTCCCATATCATTTTTTTACATTTTTTGATGGAAACACATATGTGTCTAATGTGACAAAGCATTCCATATTGCAAGTGAAAATAAGGGACAAGCTTACCTTCAACTAATTTGTTGTAAATTATATCAACAAATTCAAGGACATCACCATATAATTGGGCCCAAGTTGTTGTTTGATGACCACATGAATCCAACACTATTCTCCAAAGTTTAATTGGAGGTCTACTCAAAAAATCTGCCACTTTGTTATTGCTTCCCTTCTTATGATGAATGTTGAGCTAAAATTGTTGTAGATAAGAAGACTACCTTTGATTCCTATTGTTTTGCAACTTTCCTTGTGTTTGGAAAAATTGAATAGTTTTGCAACCTTTGTGTATAATAGTATCCTTCCCCAAAATGTAATGATTCCACTATTTGCAAGCTTACATGATGGTTTATAATTCCTTGTCATTGTGAGATATCTTTTCACAATATCAGAAAAAATCTAACTATGGTAGTCAACCAAATTTCCATGTTGCATGACTACAATTTCAAGAGCATACTTAGATGCATCTATTTCTATTTCAAAAGATTGTTGTAGGTTTGGAAGGGGAAACACTGGTGTTGAACATAACTTTTGTTTTGATTCCACAAATGCTCATTATTTTGCATTTTTACCAATTAATTTTTTATTGTGCCCCACCTCTTAATGATTGATTTAGAGGTCATGCCAAATGTGATAAACCAAGCACAAACATGCAATACTAGTTTTCCATACCCATGAAACTATGAAGCTCTATGCGATTTTTAGGGTATAGTTAAACTTTAATAACTTGAATATTTTTAGGATAAACACATGAACACCCTCACTATCAATAATCTACCCCAAGTATTGGATTCCTAAAATACCACTTTTATGAGGATGATGAATG
>VDFB02243124.1:0-10710 GCA_007258455.2 Sequoia sempervirens | reverse complement strand
GGCATGATACCCTCGAGGAATCCTGAATGAACCCTACAATGATTTTCTCAAAAATCTGAGAAGGGGCTACAAATCAAGGCTCTAATACCATGTTAGAAACTAAGATCAGATTTGCAAACTAGAATAGACCTTCCACAAATGAGAAAATAAAAAAAGTGAGCTATTGCAAAAAAGATGTGCAACATTATTATTCAAGAATTCAATTAATTGTAAGATATGATTTGCTTGAGTAAAAAGCAAAGATGATAAACTCATCTTTTATCTTCGAGCAACAAGATAGCTCGATAAGATAAAGATGAAAGCCTAAAACTTAGGAATTAAATAAATTCTAAGTAAACTTATGCAAATTAAATATTAATTACACCAACACACCGTTGGGCTATTACTTTTCTCAATTATGTTTATGGAATGATTACATTCAACTCATGAATGCATTAATCAGAGTAATATTGAGATCAAATTTGAGCTATGTTTTTGAATTTTTACAAATTGTTCAAATCTGTTAAGACACTGATTCACCCCCCCCTCTTAGTGTCATTTTAACTCCAACACCTCTACCATGCTTACTCCATTTATGACTATTCCTTCCTCTATATTTCCCCTTGATTTTGTTCCTCATTATGACTTACCTTATGGTTATACTCCTCACACAATACCTACACCTCATATGATATTATTTGAATCATTTCCTTCATCTATTATTAATTCACCTACCACATCCATTGTTCCCATCACTTATCTCACCTTGATCATTACTAATTCTATGGTTGTTGCTTATTCTTCTCATCCTATATCTTTTACTATTTCTCCCTTCCACCCCATATCCACTCCACTTTATAATGTGTCCCTTCTTCCACAACCATAGAATCACCTTTCATTACACATCCCCATCACACCTCTTCCATTATCTCACACATTCATAGAATCATTATTATCTCTACTTCTACCCTTAATACAATATTGCAAGACGTGGCTAACCTTAAAAATTAAGAATTGATATGGTAATGATGACTTCATCACATACAATCCTATACATTGCACACCACTTGCATTTGAATTTTTCACATATTCATTGTCCCTAATCTTGTTTTACCATAATTTGAAATATACAATAGAAATAATGCCCCTTATGAGAGCTTAGTTAAGTTATTTCCAAGAACCCTAAGAGAGTTACTATTAAATGATTTTATTCTTTACCTCCAAATTCCATGCACTCTTTAATGAAACTACTACTACTTTCTTAAAGCATTTTCACTTTAATATGGGCTTGAAAATAACCACAAATGGTTTAATTAAATGTGCTTAAAAGAGTAATTAACCTATTAATAATTGTGTTATTCACTTCTAATATTTATTTAAAAAATTTAAGCATTATTTTGATGATTATGAGTTCTAAATTATGTTTCTCGAAGAACTTAATCCTATCATTAAGAGTAATATACACTTCAGTAGATTTCCCTCTTTTAAAGACATGAACTCACATAGGAATCCTGAGTTCAAATTGATTACATCTAACACACTTAAGCATGGATCATCGTTGTCATCGTATGTATCTTCTTACCCTTCTAAATTCTAAAAGTCTAATATATTTTCCAAGGGTAATAATCCTATAGATACAAAAGATAATATGCATTATGTGGTTGATACTTCCAATTTACCACCTTTCAAGCCTTGCACTTTTAAGAGGTTACTAAGTCAATGTAATTAGATTTCCACAATCCATAAGTAATTAATTTTGCTACTTTTGGATTTGATTGTGTGCTCATTTTTTCATCAACGTTTCAGATCACACTCAGTGATCCATCATCAGGATAGAGAGCTGAAGAGAATAAGAGATGATTAGTTGCAGACCCAATTGGTTTAAAATGATGGACAAGAAGAAAGAGGGAGGGGTGAGGCACTCCTTATGAAGGAAAGGAATAAAGAATAAAAAATAAAAACCCAAGATTAAAAGAAACAAGAAAAGAAAATTAACACCTATAAACAAATCAACAAAGAAATCATAAGAGGACAAACACAATACATAAATAAAGAGGGAAGAAGCATTATACCAAATTGTAAAAAACAATAAAATAAATGAATAAAGAGATATTAAACAACCTAATTGATATATATATATATATATATATATATATAAGAAAAAAGAGAAAAGTAAACTAAAAAAAAAAATTACATTAGAACAACCACAATAAAAAAGAGAATTATAAAAGAGAGAATTCAAGTATGAAAGAATAAATGATTAAGATAGGAGATATAATGCATCTAAGAATATACAATTACAAAAGAATAAATCAAATATGAGAAAAAGGGATAAACAATATAAAATTATAAAAAAACTAGAAAAAGGGAGAAAATAAATAAAAATAGGAGACTATGAAGATAAGCATAAGAGAAAATATGAAGAAATGCATGAATATGAGACTAAAGGAACATATATGAGGTTAGAGAGAAAATATATTAGAGAAAATGCAAGAGAATAATTAGATGAGGAAAACAAAAGAGAATTAAGAAGGGTGCAAATGTAAGTTACTAAGTTACAAGAGCTCTTGGACTCTATACTTTAATTTTTTTGAGCTATGATGTGTGTTGAGCTTCCTCTTATGTTTAATCAATTGATTTAGATAGCATACATACTACTTAACAAACCTACATATCCCAAATTAAGTAGTTCATTATTCGAAAGGGGGCTTCATTAATTTGTCAACCAGGGAATCGTAATCTTGAGATGATGTTGGCACTATATGTGCAATTGAGAATCCTAAACTTTCTTAATTGATTGAGTATAGATAATTAAATAAAAGTAAATTCATCTAAAAGCTTCTTACCTTGAAATAACTCCTATTTGGAAAATAGGTTAAGAAAATACTAGTTATTGAAAGTGACCTTAGTAACTGTTACGAGTGCTTATCCTTTCACAAACTATGACTAGTGGCTCTCTATGTTGTAACGTGACCTATTTCAACTAACCATTTAATAACATTAAATAGAATATAAATTGGGAACTACAATTCATAAATTATAATATACATTCAACATAATATAAATTGGAAACTACTTAAGAAATTATAATTCATAGTCTAATTAATGATCTAAGCTAACATGGATTCTACAATACCTCAAGTGGCCCTTAATTGAGTTGCTGCAATCTACAATGTCTCCCTTCAAATACTAACTAAATAAATCATGAAACTAATGTATCCTTCTTTATTGCAATTAGAATTGTAGACACCTAAATTTGACCATTTCCATTTGGTCAAATTTACCCTCTATTATGTTTGTTTCATCCTCCTATCTACATTAATTAAATAATAATAATATTATTTAATTAATATTGACTATCCCTAAAGTACCCTAAGGTTTTTGATTAAATAATTAAATAAATGGATTAATTTATTTAATTTAGTCACAAACCTTATAGGAATTAAATTTAAATATTCAATTTCCTCTTCCCATTTTCTCTCACCTATTCACATCCTCCATAACCCACTTCTAATCCTAATTTGATTTCTAATCCTATCATTAGGATGTGCACACTCCTATTTCCAGGATTAGGAGGTGTCACATCCTCCATAAAATGCAAGTGGGCTCTTAGTTTTCATTACCTAGGTTGCCTAATCATTTGCCTAATCCTATGCTTGCATAATCAAAATCCAAAGATTAAAATAAACCTAATTCTAATGCAATTTATGGCACATCTCCAAGTCAACCTTCATTAATGACTTTCTCCTTTTGGAGAAATCACCCCCCTCTATTCATTCAATGTGCATCCCGTTACAACATCCTAGGGGACACCCTATATCATCGAGGATATGATGGGTCTCTTTTGCAATGTTTAAACACAACATTGAAATCCAATCTCACATTAAAAGAAGTATACATTGGTATTTGTGGGGCTCATACTAGTGGGATGGTCCTTGCAAAGAATCTTCTTCAAACACGATATTATTGGCCTCAAATGAAACATGATGCATGTGAGTATGTTAATAAATATGTTCCTTGTTAGCAACATGAAGATTTGATCCACGTTTCATCTCAAGAATTGCATCCCATTACTTCATCATGGCCCTTCTCATAATGGGGTCTCAATCTAGTTAGCAAGATACATCCCTCATCCTCTAATGGACATAAATTCAATATAATCGTAATAGAATATTTCACCAAGTGGGTGGAAGCTATTTCCCTCACTCTCCTTGCTATCCTCCAAATCTTAAAGTTCATCCTATATCATATAATTTGTTGATATGGTATTCCCTCCACCGTCATCACCAACAATGGTAGACCCTTTAAGAATCAAGATGTTCACAACCTTTGTGAGCAATTCCACATCAAACACTATTGGTCCACCCCGTATTACCCCCGAGGTAATGGCCAAGCATAGGCAACTAATAAAACCTTAATTAAAATCCTCAAGAAATTTGTCAATAGAACTAGTTGTGATTGGCATATCCACCCCAATCCATCCATTTTGGCTTACCACACTAACATATGTACCCCTACCAGTGTCACTTCATACTCATTATTCTATGGTGTTGAAGCTATCTTGTTGATAGAAGTAGAGCTCCCATCTTTAAGCATTTCATTGAAAAATATCATTAATGATGAGTATCGAGTTGCATGTCTTAATCAACTATAAATTCTTGATGAATGGTGCCTCAACACCTACAACCATCTCCAAGCCTACCAAAATAGGCTCAAAAAGAGCTACAATAAGAAGATCAAGCCTTTCCAATTTAAACTTGGTGATCTTGTACTCAAGGAGAACTGACATAACCAACATGACCAAGAAAAGAAGAGAAAGTTCAAACCTAATTGGTTGGGTCCTTATATAATTATTGCCAAATATGGTTCAGGAGCATATGAGTTGGCTAATCTAGAAGGTGAAACTTTAGATGAACCCATCAATGTCATCCACCTCAAATGATTCTATTCTTAAATCAAATGAGTTATCCCACCCTTCAAAAATTAGAAAAATAAAAAATAAATTAAAAAAATAAAAATAGTAAAGAAAAATAAGTCGTCCTACGGTGAAAACCACCTTTGGTGGCACCTTGGATAAGTACATATGGTGAAAACCTGGCAGTAGGCACTATGCATAAGTGGCAATTCCATTATCCTACTCATCCTCATCTAACTTTTGTGATACATCCACCCACTTATTTCTATCCCATTCCCCATCATATATAGCCATTCATCCATCACCCTACAGTTGAGCATTAAATGATTTGAGTTGACTATCCCAATTCCTGAGCTTCACCCACTTGTTTTGGACATGTTTTATGAATCCTATAATAGGCATCATACTATGAAAATCCTGTCACTAATCTTTCATTGGATGTCATAGCATGTATATATTATCCCTCTTGTACATATCTTATGTCTTGCACATAAGGTTGGTCTTGTATCGTCATTTGGGGTCATCTTTGTATATAGTTATAATTAGATCCTATCTTTTTGTTCACTTCCAATTCAAGGGAATGCCCCTATCAAGCTGGTATTTCAACAAAGTCCTTTACCTCCATAGAATGTCAAGTATCTTAATTGTCCCATTCCATAAGAATCCTAGGTCCTACCAATCCATCCTTGGTCTTCGTAGGATATATCATTCCTTGAATCAGGTTGCATTCACCCCATCCATCACCCTTATGGCTTGAAGGATATTTAAGATATTTATTATTCCTTTGGTGCTTTGTGGAATCTCTGTTTCTATTTCTAAGCTCCCTATTTTACTTACTAAAAGGTTATCAAATAATCTATTTCTGGATTAGATTGTGTAAGCTTTTTTGGATCAACGTTTCGGATCACACTCCGTGATCCATCATCAGGATAGAGAGCTCAAGCATATGAAAGAACTGGTTTGTTGTAGACCCAACAGGTATAAAAAGAGGCAGAAAGATGATAGAGGGATAGAAGGCACAAGGCCCAAGAGATGACAGGAAAGAAATTACTAATAATGAAATTAGAATAAAAAATTGAAATTAAAAGAGACAATTGACCATTAAACGAACAATTTCCCATATGAAGAAAAGCCATCATATGAGAACAGAAGACCAATAATATATTTATATTAATATATCTTTATTAGTGTAAAAAGAAGATAAAAAATAAAAGAAAGATAAATTAAAAATTAAGAGTAACAGACCAAAAAATTAAAATAGAATTTTTTTATCTTTGCTCATATGACATAAGAATATATTAAAGACATTAAATAAATTAATGTATAAAATCTATTACAAAATTCAAATATATTACTATAATAATATATTTAATAAGCTAATATCTTGTAAGCTAATATCTTGATATAATTAATATATTCAAGAAATTAATAAACAAATATCAACAAAAAATAAATAAAAAGGAGACCAAATACATTAATATGTTAAATAGATTGATGAATATTTAAAATTGTTATATTAATATATTAATGAATATTACATTATGTTAAATATATTAATTAATATTTTGGAATGTTAAAGGTATTGTTAAAGATGGAAGATAAAAATAGATTTATATTTAAGTAGATTAATATATTTAAATAGATTAATCTATTTAAATTATTTAAATGGATTATATATATATATATGTGTGTGTGTGTGTGTTTTGTAAGATAAAATAGATTAAAAATATATAACATATGTTAAATATATTAATAAAGAAGGAAGATACAAATAGATTTATTTTTTATTCCTATTTAAATAATCTATTTAAATTATTTGAAAATGTTAATATATTTAAAAAGATTCATCTATTTAAATTCTTTAAATCGATTAATGTATTTAAATAGATTAGTATATTTAAATAATTTAACTATATTAATCTATTTAAATAATCTATTTAAATTATTTAAATAATCTATTTAAATTATTTAAATAGATTAATCTATTTAATTTTTTTATGAAATAGATTAATATATTTAAATAATTTAATTATATTAATCTATTTAAATAATTTAAATATATTTATCTATTTAAATAATTTAAATATATTTATCTATTTAAATAATTTAAATATATTAATCTATTCGAATAATTTAAAAGTATTAATCTATTTGAATAATGTAAATATATTAATCTATTTAAATATTTCTAAATTGTCAATATGTTTAAGTATTTATAAATCTATCAATATATTGAAAAATATTAAAATATTAATATTTTTATTATAAAGATGGAAGATAAATTAGATTTATTATATTCCTATTTAAATAATCTATTTAAATTATTTAGATAGATGATAATATTTAAATAGATTGATCTATTTAAATTATTTAAATAGATTGATCTATTTAAATAGATTAATATATTTAAAATGATTTAAATATATTAATCTATTTAAATAATTTTAAGGCCTCTCGTCACGAACCCCAAAGGACAAAAAAACAATAATACAACACAATTTTTTTTTTTACAAGTAAACATAACATACATGCAATACACATTAAGTCATGACATAAATTTCATTTAAGTAGATTCACTAACACATACATCCCTTGGGGTACACAAGGAGTCATTATACGACTTAGATCCTACACGACAATAAAGAATAAAAGCCAAAGATATAATCCATAACAAAGTAAACATTAACAAATGTAACACATATGTGATATATCATTGATAAGAAACCATTTGTAGTAAATACAACATATACATGATTAACTCAACACATTGAATAACAATTGCCATGGCCAATATCCACACAAGGTTTAATGTTACATTACAGTACAATGTTCAAGAGGTACAATGATACAAAAGTGTTTCCAAATATGAATGGAAACCATACAACAAGATAATATGATACAAATGAACGGAGGAATACACACATCATAACTGGCTCCTCTACCTATGTCTAGTCGTCGCAACACACAATCTCACCTCCCAACTCGACAAATGGGTGCAATAATGCCGAAAATCCCCACCACCATGTGGGTCCCACCCCCCGTGCTAAGGAGCTGACTAGAAAGAGACCTCAACCAAGAACATCCAAACTGGAAATCACAAGACTCTACGTCATAGAAAAGTATCATAAAACTCAAGGATTACAATGACATAATCAACAACATCCATGAGTCAACATAATGACTTAAAGTCATAAATATCATCACATTAAACAAAGCAATAACCAGTAAACAAGTAACCAAAGGATGATCATGAAACATTTCCAAATCAAACTGAAATAATAAACAAAATACAATTCTAGAGGCAATAAGGAAGCAAGACAAATGGGTGTCAAGTGGAGAGTGTCATTGCATAGCTCTCATGGGATCTCCTGGCCCTTCCTCCAACTTGAGTCGCCGACACCCATCTATGGATCTCCTGGCTCTTCCTCCTACTTGAGGCACCGACACCCATCTATGGATCTCCTGGCTCTTCCTCCTACTTGAGGCGCTGGCACCATAGGGTAGTTCATGTAGAGCCAATAACCTCTCATGGGGACAACGTTACGACTTTTCTGACCACGGCCTTCTCAGTCTATCATTAGTCTATGACAGCCCTAATGCATAGACGAGGCATCCAATATTTATTATCTTGTGTGTTTTACTACCCATCCCCCTAAATTCTATTTTTAGGTTATCACTTGTTTAACTACTCTTACGTGGGTTCTCCTGTGCTCTTCCTCCTTTCTAGGTGCCACCCCCCACGAAGAGCCACTCTCCCTAAGACCCCTAACAGAAACCAAAATAAGGCAAGGGTTGTACTACATAAAAAGGACATTGGATCACCACAGAGAAACATGCGAGGCGTAACCCATCTCGCTATAAACACATAAACAAATTCTCAACAATTCTTGTACAACCCTTTCAAAATCATGATACCAAAACACTTGCCACATCAAGGGCACATAAAGAGAGAACATCAACTGCCAATCATCTCAAGCCTCTAGAAGCCAAAAGAATGACAGCCCACAATTGAGGGTAAAATGAAGAAACAAGAGTAAGTCAATGATACGGGGCTTCAAGCAAATTTCAACACCAACCCAATAAATAAAAGCTCCTCAAATCAAAATAAACTAAGAAGGTCATACTCATTAGCACATCCAAGACTTCAATATATTCAAAAGAATCCCAACCAAAATCAACTCAAGGAAAAGTCACGTCAAGATGAAACATCAAATCATATAATAACCAACACGAACAAGCAACTACAACATCCATGAATTTCACTTTTTGAAGCAACCTCCCATTATCAACCAAATAGTAAGACATTCCTTCCACATATAAACTACTAAGTCATCTCCAATAACTTGAAGTGTTTAAAGATAAGTAATCTATCAATTTCTTAATAACTTACTTTAATTAAGGAGCTATATATCACAATTAACAATTAACATTTACTAATCCAAACATCAGCTAACATTTTAAGCTTCCTTTACTTTTTTTCTTTTCATTTGCTGAGGAATCACATAAACAATTGTAGAAACGAATTCTATATTTATCTCATCACAAGTTTAATTTAGCTTCCCTATACCTCCTCACATTTTATATTCATTTAACTTCCATCTAATCCATATTTCAAACAATTCTTCAACTATTCAATAAATTGTCTAATTTTATTTACATAACCAAATAGTTATAAACCAAATCTATTTCTTACAAACTACATATATAACTACTACAAAATATCATTAAAAGTATCTAATTCAATCATTTAAACAATTCTTTCAATTATAACTGAATGAAACCTTGCCTTAATAATCCCTTCTTCAATTATCAACACGTTCATATAAATTGTACTACAAAAGTATTCCTAATAACTGAATCCCAAATAACTTACCAATATAATCAATATATCCATACATATATAGTAGATTAAATTGCAATTTTAATAGTATAAAATTAGATATTAAAAGGATAAGACCTCACAAGCAAAAAAGGAAAACATCGAGCTGGATGTTTCAGTCCTTGAGGGCTCGGTACAAAGAATAAGAGGGGAATATTTCCTTCATGGAACGACCCTACTCCTGACCATTGAAGGCAAAGTTACCAAAATCCATGTAAAGAATAGTGGCACAAAGAAATCTGGATAAAATCAATGCCGAATGTCTTCTGGTTGAGTAATATTCTGAATAAAAGAAAATAGAAGAGATCCTTAATGGTAGCCCATTTAACAGACAAGGTGGGGTTTAAGTGGTAAGGAGATTGATGAAATAGAGAGGAATTAAAAAGGATATCTGAATGTAGTTGGATTGAAGGCAATAATATGGTACACGTTTTCTGTGTATGAGACATAACACATTCACAACCATAGAAAACCTATGCAAAGTTGGAGAAATCAGTTTGACAGGTGAAGTGGACAGGGTATTATCTAATTTCAAGGAATTTACTTAATGCTGAGGAAGATGCACAGAAGGAATTATTTATCTGCCACCATAGTGAGAAGAAGGAAATTGCAAATTGCTTTGTTAAAGCTACCCCAAAACTATTCGAGTTGTTAAGAACCTTCGAGTATGCTCTAACAGCCACATTACACCTAGTTGTACCTTGAATAATGCTGCAAGAGAAATTGTTCTAAGAGATGTGAATCTTTACCACCGTTTTTAAAAGCTTCACCAAAATCTATCGCCATTTTAAGCAGGGAAGGGACAGTGTTCTTGCAGAGGTTATTTAAGTCTTTAAACTTTCTAATATGTACAAGTGCTGCAGTAGAGACTGGTTGATAATGAAACCAAAGAGATTACATTACTTTTTTTTAAGAAAATTTCTGTTATGTTCAAGCG
>VDFB02243119.1:0-21535 GCA_007258455.2 Sequoia sempervirens | reverse complement strand
CCTTGTTTTGGAGCCCATGGCTTCCTTTGTGCAACAAAGTAGACTTGATCTTCCTTAGTCTGAATTGGTTTGAACTCAGGTGGATTCTTTCTATCAATGTTAGCTACCATCTTGCATCTGCAATCCCTCTTATTTTGTCTACAATGAAGGCAATATTCTATCAACATTGCCTGTTCCTCCTCATGTTTCTTTTTGGCCTGAAGTGTATGCAGCTGAGTAGCTAGATTGTTTATAATATCCTGTTTGAAATCTTCCAAAAAATTAGTAATCTCCATCCTTGAAACTCCACTGGTAGATGACTTACCCACAGAAGATTGGTAAGCTCTCTCTTTCTTTGAAGCTACTCTAGAATAGTTCTAACATATTTTCTTGATATCTTCCCATGGAACTTGAGTGATATCTCCTCCTACCATCAGTTCCAAAGCATCAGTACAACTCTCATTGATTCCTCTCAAGAAAAGCAACTTTTGTGATTCTTCATTGATTGTATGGTGTGGAGATTTCTGTAAGCAAAATAGAAACCTTGAAATGTAATCTTCCAAGCTCTCATCTTCCTTCTGATGCATCCTAAAGATATCACCTCCTCTCATATAACTGTCCCTACAATATTCCTTGTATTTTTCAAGGAACTTTGTCTTCATGTCCTCCCAAGTCTCCACAGTGTCTCTGCCTAGACTCATAAACCATCTTAGTGCAGCCTATTTTAAAGTGGTAGGAAATAGCTTAATCCTATGAGTGTGTGAGTGAAAATATGATCAATCTAAATGAAATTCAAACACATTAATAAAACATTAAATCAAGAAAGCTGAAAAAGAAAAACAGAATAAGCAAACTGTTACTGCAACTTCCCTGAAATTGTCTTATCTCTCTCTAACTCCAGTGTTTTTTTGTTTCCAATGGCTCTCAGATTAGCAGATCAAACTCAACAAAATGAACAGTTGAAGAACAAGATGTAAATAAAATGCATACTATGCTAAATGCAAGGCTATGCTAAGATGAAAGTATGGCTGTGATGCTAAAAGGCTATGATTGCATAAGCTGATTGCATGTATGTTTATGCGTTTTCGTATGTATGCGTAGGTAGCCAAAGCTTGGATTTGCACTACCATTTATAGAGTCTTTGAAAGGATTCGATTGGCTAATTTGATTAACGGCCCAGATTAAGCTTGTTTGAATGGATGGTGGAAGATTTTCGAAAGTGGAGAGGGAGATAGAAGGTTTCCCTTTTCCTTCAATTTCCGTCATTGAGATATGAAGGGAAATTTCCATTTCGAAGAGTGAGTTTAGAATGAGTTAGAATTAAATAAAATAAATTTATTTAATTTGTAAGTGAAGACGGATATAGAAACTCGCATAATTAAATAAATTATATTTAATTATGTTTTAGAGATGAATTTAGGGTGAGAGGAAAATATTAAATTAAATATTTAATATTTAATTTGATTATGGGATGAAGAGAATATTCCATTATTTGAATATTCAAATATTCAAACTTTAGAATGATATGATAATTAAAATAAATAATCGTATTTATTTAATTAAGGTAGAAGAATTAGAAAATGAACAATATAAATAAATAATTAAATTTATTTATATGTAGATGACTTTTAGGGGAATTAATTAAATAATTCATATTTAATTAATTAACAAGCTTAATCATGACCATTTTTAGACATATACATTTTGCCCCTCTTTGAAGTGATGTGTAAAACACATTGCTTCAAAGAAAATAAAATTTTTACCCGTGATATACTTTTGATATTTCTACTGATAATGCCCCCTCGGGAGGTAAATTAGGGATGAGAGAGAGAGAGATTTAGCTCTTGATAAATGATGGAAAAGAAATGTCCCATTTTGAAAATAAAGTCAAAAGGCAGCAAACTTACCCTTGTTTGACCTTTAAAAGGTAAAAAAAGAGAAAGAGACAAATAATTTGCACTTTTTAACTTGGTGAATACTGTAGCTCTGAGAGTGACCTTGCGACATGGAGATTCCTTATCATCATCACCGATTCGACAGATCTCGCCGATACCAGAGGCCAATAGCATACAGACCACCGGTGAGTCGATCTAACCACCTGTGCTTTCGAAGTTGTACGTTTTTTAATCAAAATTTTATATTTTTCTATGGATTTTTTTTTTGAAAATGTTGTTTGCATGCTTTTAGCATAGTTTGAGCACTTTCAATGTTTTTTTTGGCGCTTAGGGTAAAAAAAGTTGTGCATATAGCATAGATTTTGAAATAGTTAGGGTAAAACCAGTTTAACACATTTGATGAAAACTAAAGCGCATATAGGGCCTGATAGGAAAAATAGTAGCACATATAGGGAAAACGTGCATCCAGGGATTAAAGTAGTGCTTAGGTTGATTAAAGTTGCGCATATAGGGAAAATGTGCATAGGGGGTCTGTTTGAGCGTATCGAGTGAAAAGAACGGCCTTACGGGTTTTAGCGCATCCCATGAAAATAACGACGCATATGGGGTTTAGCGCATAGAGTCCAATGAGTAGTGCATATGGTAAAAATAGGCAGAATTGATGATTTGATGATAGGAAAGTGAAAATGATGATGAATATTGCTTCCTTAGTCAATAGATAGTGAAATTGTCATGTCATCATGCTGATATGGATAAAAATGATAGAATAATCAAATGATTGATTGATAACTTTGCTTCCTAGAGTAGAAAACAAAGAGTAATTGTCTGATAACTTTGTTTCAAAAACAAAGAGTAGATTGAACTGATAACTTTGCTTCCTAGAGTAGAAAACAAAGAGTAAATTATTGATATGACTTTTGATAAATTTGCTTTCTATGATAGAAAACAAATAGTAATTGATCGTAGAACAGATTTGATATGATATCCAACTAGATAGATTGTATATTGGTTTCCCTGATAGGATTGATTGTGTGATATGGGTCGTTGGTTTGATGCATTGATATGAGTTATTGATATGGGTTTGATATAGTTCACTGATATAGGTCACTTGATATAGGTCACTAATAGATATGAGTCTAATTGATTTTGATTGAATAAGATTGAATGATTGGTATGATTCTGATGAATTACCCTTGTGATGAAAATAGGAGGTTTTCAAAAACCTCCAGATTAGAGAGCGACACTCAGCAGGGTGGGATAGGATACCAGAGTTGACACCTGCTGATATAGCTTTGATAGATACATGTGGTTTGAGATCCTTGTTGGCGATGCCGCCGATTCAGGTCAACAGAGGATTGTTGATGGCACTGGCAGAGTGATGGCATTCGGAGCACAACACCTTTCGCGTATGTGGTGAGGAGTGGCGGTGACTCGGGAGGATCTTTTGGTAGCATGAGTTATTAAGGTATCCCGATTCAGTTGAATTGCTTTTATTACTTACGATCCTAAGGAGCTGGAAGTCTGAATGCCTTGAGGTATGCGATTGATGCGGAGATCCTTTGGGTACTAGGTACCATAGAGTGACTTTCCACAAAAAATATCCAGCTTATGGGTTTTGGGTGCATTCATTGGAGGTCTCACCTTGCAGATCGCTGGAAGCAAAGAGGATTGCTCCGTCAGGATAAGGGCAGAATTTTTGGAGTAGGAAGAGAATGTTGCACGACCAGAGGGCGTATGCATGGGGAGCACATATTAGCGCATCTATATCATGATTTGCATCAGGTGGTGTACAAGGGTTCTTCCAGTTTGTCGTGTGGTGTGACACTACTACAGATCTGGGCATGGGAGCATCTTGTTGTGATGAGACTAGCGTGCCCCAGAGTTAGGCCACCAAGTAGGCCTTATATATATACGTATGCTATGTTCCTTACCTAGCCCAAGTTGGGCAAGGTGGATTATTGGAGATGACTTCTAGATGATATGGATACAGTGGTATGGTGACCATATCTTGATTGCAAGCCATGGGCTACAAATGATCTAGAGATGTCGTTTGTATACATTCCTCGATTCCTGATAGGGCAGACTCCCTTCATTCTTGAGAGGTTTCTAGCTTTGTGGGTATAGAGACAATTTGGATTTATGCAGGGGATGCCACAGGGGGTTGCACACTATGCCCAGAGTAGAGATGAGGCTGGATGGGGGCCATGTATTTCCTATCAGATAGCGTATACAAAGTTCCAGTTATTAGCACTCGAGGCATGGGATGATAGGTGAGACATTATTGATGCCGGCATGTCTGATGAGTACTCTCTATATTACCATACACATCCTTTTCCACGATTTACCAGTCCTGATGAGCCAACACCCATTCTGGTAGTACCACAACCAAGGGCACTGAGACAGGAGGATGTGGCTGGCGGCGAGTAGGGAGCAGTTGGAGGAGAGGAGGTGGAGAGCGGAGATGAGGAGGAGAGTTCCGATGGGGATGATGAAGATGATGGCAGGGAGGAGGGACAGGTGTTGGGGAGGTCAAGGTTGGATATTCTGAGAGGTGTCCAGATCATGTGGTGGCTGAGGACAGGGATTGGACAACAAATAGTGATCTGAATGGGATCCTCATCTCAACAGGGGCAGTTAGCCATGCTTCAGGCCCAGATGCAGACACTACAGGGACAGTAGGGACAGTTGCGGAGTTAGCTGGTGCAGGCATAGGGATTTATTGTATAGTTATAGGCATAGCTGATACAAGCACAGGCACAGGCACCTGCCCCAGACCCACAGTTAGCCCAAGTGATGACAGAGATAGATGCATTTAGATGGAGGGCAGTAGAGGCTGAGGGCATTGCTCAGAGGCTGATGGGCACTGTAGAGAGTGCATCATTACAGGATGCCATTGCAGAGGGCATGGAGATGGCAAGGGAGGCTGAGTATTATAGGGTTAGGTACGAGGAGTTGTTTCCTCCCGAGTGCAGAGAGCCATTTCCCTGATCTCGTAGCAGGACTAGGAGTAGATCACGGACACACACACATAGCATGGGAGTGACTAGGCCTCGGCGGGATCTAGACATAGGTACCAGTGGTAGGCCACCTCCTTCTAGACTAGCTCCATCAGGGGCATCGACCAGTTAGCAGATATAGTGCACATATGTGTACCATTTTTGGAGCATGTATACTGATTTTTGATCATATCTGATGTATTTTGCTTTGGACATTTTAGTTTCATTGGACATTTGGACATTTATATCATTTTTTATGAGTGATGATATGCAGCGGCGATGATTGTTTTTGATGATGTGATGTGCATTTATGATGTGATTTATGTGATTATGTGATATGCAGTTATCGATTTTGGTATGCATTTGAATGATTTGATGACTAACATGATATGTAGGATGATGTGTTTATGATGATGATCGATGACAAATGGTTGATGATGCATACTAATGATGTCATGCAAGTGAATGATTTATGAAATGATAATGAATATATACCATGGAAAATGTGATATGTGATGTTATGCAGGTTTTCAAATGTAAGATGATAATAAAAATGAATGTTGTTTTTATGAGATGCATTATGAATTTGTATGAGAAAATGATATGATATGATGTGAAATGATATGAATACTGATATGAAGTGAGATAAGTAAATAGTGATGTATGATAAAATGATATGTGATGAAATACAATGATTTGTAATAAAAATGACATGATAAATGAAATGAATAATAATGGATGTATAATGATATGATATGATGAAATAATGATACTGAGATGATGAAAATAATGCAGGAATAGAAATCGTAATGAGATAATATAGATAAAGAAATGAATAATGTAAATGAATAAATGTGATAGCGATAAATAAGATAAATATGTGCAATCAAATGGATAAGTAGCCAGTATAAGATAAAATAATCAAATATATAATAAATAAATAGACAATTAGTTAATAAATAATGTAAAAATAAAGAATAGATAATAATAAATGATAAATAAATAATAAATATTGATAAATAATAAAAATAAATAATCGTATTCCCATTGTCCTCCACAAATAGTCCAAAGAAATATGACAACCATTAGCCTTTCAAAACTCTGATGCAAATCTAATATGCAGTTATGTACAATGACCTAAAATGAAATGCAACTAAATGAAACCGACCATTTTGTTGAGCTTTTTGGCGAGCCTGCTTAAATCATCATAGAGTGTTTGAAAATGTTGGAAGTGTGTACAAGCATCAAAGGGGAAATTAGAACCAATGATGACCTGAGTACAACTTTCATGATTTTTGATATAGCAAGTGAACACAAGTATCTAGGTATAATTGAACTAAGATGACCTAAGCATTTCTTGCGTGAACAGACAAAGACTAACCACCATCTGATGCAAATTTGGAACTGTCATCAATGATAAACTTTGGAAATCATGTCTCGCGACATACTTGCAACAGATGGATGATTAACCTCAATACAACAGACAAAGAAAAATCATCCTCTTTCCTTGCCACTCTAGTTCAGTACATCATCGAGTGTGCTCCAGAGAAATGATATCGAAAATTAAACAACCATTGTTCAAAAATGAAATATTGTTATTCCAAACATTATTCAAATTATAGATCATCCAAATATGAGTCATGATAAGGTACATGACTGAAAGCTATTGTGATATGGATCAATGATTGGATGTTTTGGTTTGATCTGATTGTTTTGTTTTTGTATGATTGGCTTCGTTGTCATTGTCTCACTATTTTGGTAAAACTTGAAAGTTGATTGCCCCCAGTATGCCCATTTTTTCCCTTGGTATTGACACAACTTTGTGAAATGAATATGTACCATAATCAAGCCATGGTAAGACATTATCGCTCAAGGTAAATGATGATAGCATGGTGCTGGTGTGGCCCTAAGATGATGAAAAAGATGTATGAAAAGGAAGGCTAAAAAGTTAAATGCAGAACATGAACTAATAGATGGAGAGCTTCAAATAGCGTTTGTTTGCCAGATTTTCACTATTTGTTTTTATTGCATTTTTTTATGTCAATAGACTGCCTGTTTCCAGGTTTTCACCCTATAACTTTTTTTTTTTTGTCGCTACCGAGATGCCCCCGCTTGCCGTGTTTCACTAGGGTAACCATTTTTTCTCGTGGACTTTCTGATTTTTTGCATTTTTCAAGACTTTTCTAATTTTTTTGTATTTTTCAAGACTTTTTCTACTTTTTTGTATTTATTTCCGTGATCTTTTTCCTCGATTTTTTTTGTATTTATTTCGTGACTTTTCCGATTTTTTTTTTGCATTTATTTCGTGATCTTTTTCCATTTTTTTTTGCATTTACTTTAGGACTTTTTCTGATTTTTTTGAATTTTTTCAGGACTTTTTCTGATTTTTTATATTAATTTTAAGACTTTTTCTGATGATGATAACCACCTTAGACATAATACTTTTTCAGGTGCATGTTGTTGATAGATTCATCAAACAGGTCCCCTTCTGGCGTTGATAGCTTGTAGGCTCCTGAACCATAGACTGCGATAACCACATAAGGACCTAGCTAATTTGGTTCAAACTTTCCTTTCTTCTCTATGTCTTGCTGATTGCGTGGGTTCTCTTTCATAACAAGATCACCCACTTGAAAGGTGCAGGGCTTTACTTTGTGATTATAGCTGCGAGACATCATCTGTTGATATGTTTTTAAATGATCAGCTGCTATTTGTCTCTTTTCATCTAGGAGTTCCAGTTCTTGGAGTCGGGAGACTCTGTATTCGTCATTCATTGTAAGACCTTTCAATGATACTCTAAGTGAGGGAATCTCAACTTCTAAAGGTAGTATGGCTTCTGCTCCATAGACAAGAGCGAATGGTGTTGCTCCTGTTAGTGTGTGGATACTGGTTCTGTAGGCCCATAGAGCGGGATTGAGTTGAACGTGCCAATCCTTCCCTGAATCATTCACAGTCTTCTTCAAAAAATTAGTATTGTTTTATTTGAGGACTCTGCTTGGCCATTCCCTTGTGGATAGTAAGGTGTTGAATATCTATGCTGAATGTGAAATCTCTCACAAAGTTCATCAACATCCTGATTTTTGAATGGACGTCCATTATCTATAATAATGGAGTTGGGAATGCCATACTGACAAATAATATAGTTGAGTATGAATGATGATATTTGTTTTTCGATAACTCTAGTAAGAGGGACTACCTCAATCCACTTGGTAAAATACTCTATAGCTATGATGATGAACTTATGCACGTTCGATGAAGAAGAATGAATCTTGCCCACTAGATCTAACCCCCATTGAGAAAATGGCAAGGTTGGCATGAATGGTTGAAGTTCCTATGCAAGAGCATGAATGAGATTCCCATGAATCTGACATTTTGAGCATGTTTTCACAAAAGTGAATGATTCCCTCTCCATTGTAGGCTAGTAGTAACCCATTCTAATAAATTTCTTGGATAAGGTCAGTCCACTCAAATGAGTACCACAAATGCCACCATGAACTTCTTGTAAAGCTTTGTCAGATTCCTCACATTCAAGACAACGGAGTAAAGTACCATCAATACCATGGCAATAAAGAGTGTCAACAATAAGAGTGTAGCGAGTGGATTGGCGGATAAAATTGTGTTTTTGGTTATGGGATAAATTAGGTGGTAAGATATCGTCTTTGAGGTAGGCATAAATTTTTTCATACCAAGGTGAATCGGATCCTACCAAATGGCAAATGATTTGGCTTTCAGGTGTATCATAAGCAGGTGTAAATGATTGTTCCACCAGAAATTCATAGCGATTTTGAGTTTCTGGGAGTTGTAACAATGATGCAATTGCAGCCATGGCATCAGCTGCTTTATTATCAAGCCTTGGAATTTGTGTGAATTTTATGTCCACAAAATATTTCTTGAAGTCATCAACCATCTTTTTATATGGTATTAGTTTATCATCCTTGGTTTGATAATCATCATTGATCTGATAAATGACCAACTGTGAGTCGCCATATACCTGTAATTCTATAATTCTCCATTCTAGTACTATTTTGAGTCCAATGATCAATGCTTCATATTCGGCTATGTTATTGGTGCATGGAAACATCAGCCTATATGATCAAGGAATGGTGTGTCCTTGAGGGGTACTGAAAAGTATGCCTACCCCTGATCCATGTTGAGTGAAAGAACCATCAAAATATAAGGACCATGGTTGTTTAGATTCTGCAGTAAAGACATTAGCATATGGAAATTCAATGTGCAGGGGATGGTTTGCTTGTAGTGGTGCTTCAGCTAATTGATCAGCAATAACTTGTCCTTTGATTATCTTGCGATCAACATAATGGATGTCAAACTCACTCAGAATCATTACCCACTTTGCTAACCTTCCTGTCAATGATGCTTTGCTTAACAAATACTTGAGTGGATCAATCTTTGAAACTAGATTGATTGTATGAGTTAACATGTAATGCCAAAATTTATATGAAGCAAAGACTATTGCCAGACAAGCCTTCTCAATAGAAGTGTAGTTGAGCTCATGACTTGTTAGTGTTATCCTAATGTAGTAAATTGCGCGTTCTTTTTCTGTGGAGTCTTCTTGTGCTAGCAGTGCCCCCAGAGATGTCTCTGTTGCGGCAATGTATAAGTTTAGGGGTTTGTCTGGATTTGGTGGTATGAGAACTAGTGGAGTCATTAAATACTATTTGATTTGTTGAAACGCCAATTCACATTTGTCATCCCACTTGAAAGGAACATTCTTATGCAGTAGATGTGTGAAAGGTAAACTTCTGTCAGCCAATTGTGCAATGAACCTTCGTATAGACTGTAGTCATCCTTGCAATGATCTTAATTGACTGATGTTCCTTGGTGGAGGGATTTCCATAATTGCCTATACTTTTGTAGGATCTACTTCAATTCCTTTTTTTGAAACAATGTACCCCAAGAGTTTTCCATATTTGACCCCAAAAACACATTTCTTAGGGTTGAGACGAACTTTGAATTTCTCTAATCTTGCAAATATTTTGGATAATATTTCAAGATGTCCTTCTCTGGTGTATGATTTTGCCAATATGTCATCTATATAATCTTCCATGAAGATATGCATCATGTCATGAAAGATTGTAGTCATGGCTCTTTGGTAAGTAGCCCCAACATTCTTTAGACCAAAAGGCATGACGTTCCAACAATAAGTTCCCCATGGACATGTGAAAGTTGTTTTCTTCTGGTCTTCAGGTGCAATCTTGATTTGGTTGTAGCTAGAAAAACCATCCATTAATGAATACATGGCATGGCCAACTGTTAGATCAACTATGGTGTCAATGTTTGGCAATGGGAAGTCATCCTTAGGACATGCTTTATTAAGATCTCTGAAATCTGTGCATATTCTCACAGTTTTATCTGGTTTGGATATAGGAACAATGTTGGAGATCCATTCTGCATAGTTGATTGGTCTTATGAAGCCTACATCAAGGAGTTTTCTTAGTTCTTCCTTAACCAATAATGCAACATGAGGGTGCATCTTTCTAAGTTTTTGTTTCACCAGCTTGGCCCCTGGTTTGATAGACAAGTGATGCATGATAAGATCAGGATCAAGACCAGGCATGTCAGTGTAAGACCACGCAAAATTGACTTCATTTGCTTTCAGGAATTCCATGAACTCTGGTACTTCTTTCTCTGTCATTGATGCAACTAACTGTAAAATCCTTGGTTTGTCAGAAGTCTCAAGATCGACAGCATTTGTAGGCTCAATCAAAATAGGTGATCGCTCATGGTAGTGCTCCAGGACAGTGTCAAGGTTCCCATCGTCTGGTGCCTCAAAGAGGTTTTCACCATCCGATACACTCTTTATTTTATCTTTTGTTTGATCTAATACTGCCAGATTCTGGTTTTCACCATTAGATATCTTTCTTTTTTGTTTTTACTTTTGCAACTAGGAGGCTTGACACTCTCCTGATCAAAAACTCTATGTTGAAAATTGCTGGTGGAACAATCATTTATATCCTCTGCAGAAAGGAAGTTTATGATAGCTTCGTCACTTGGAAACATGGGTATATCAATAGATTCGGTTGAATCCCAATCAATGAGATCAGGATAAATTAAAGATAGCGGATCATCGGGTTGTGTGAAATCAACTATGGTTATAGTCATAATGGAGTGGTCTATAGGATCTGAGGTATGGGGTGGGTCAGTGATGATATTGTCCTCATGATAGTCTTGTTCGTTTAGATCTGACTCAGCATCACTAGAATCATGGTGACTTTGTAGTTCAAATTCACATGTTTGGGTCCCTGAACCTTGACCTTCAATTATAGTTGGGGCATACTAGTGTATTATGTCAACCTCTTTGTCCCTCCAGAACTCATTATTGTAAATGGTGTCCCATTCATATTCAACAGAGTCTATGTCAAAATTGTTATCCAAGAAGTTCTGAACTGTTGTCAAACATGCTTCTCGTGAATCTGAGCCTTCTTGCAATGCGAAGAAAGTTCATGTAGTTGTTTGGATGTGCTTTCTTTGGAGTGAGTATCATAACCCAATCCAGTTTTCTTTGCGTACAAGTCCGCTGAGGCTTAATAGGTCTTTCAACTACTCCTTCCTTCCTTCCGATAGTGACCCTACTTCCAGCCCATCTCTCCGCATGATTGAATACCCTTTTCCATTTTTCGTAAGTAATTTGGACATTAAAGACCGCTTCATCTTCTGTCTTTAGTAGAGCCACTTAGGAATTTTATGTATCCCTGCATTTCCATGGGGAATTTTTCTTTGATGAATTGTCCATTAAATTTTGTGATTGGCTCTATTGGTGGTTGCTTTGATGTTGATGCTGCTGATATTTGATGTTCCCTGATAGACGGTTTTCCATGTGATCGAGGTGATGTAGGTAAATTGGAAAGACAAAGAGAGTATTCTCCAACTCCATGGTCCTTAAATTTCAATTTCCTGTCAAAACTATTCGTTAATTGACTGATTTGTGTGTCAATCTTTAGAGAAGTCCTAGCATGAGATTCTTGATTGTTAGGAACCAAAGTATCTTGACTGGATTTTATGTTGGCACAAGTTTGAATATTGGAATTATCAGCGGGTATCATGATTTCCTATCCATCATAAGGAAACTTAAGACATTGATGATAGGTTGATGGGACAGCTTGCATTTCAAGTGGATCCAAGTATTTTAATCTAACAATGTTATATGGAAGATCAATGTCCATTACTTGAAAAAGTATTCTTTTATAATAGGCCCACTTGAATAAGAGACAACTGATGCTCTTTTCTTCATCATCATAAGCTTTTATGGTAATTCTCTTAAAATCAATGAGTCCTTAGAAAACTCAAAGCCTGTAACCCCAACGTGATATAGATGCCCTAAACCAACACCTCCATCTGGTTAGAACTCCTGGATATGAAACTGCAAACCATGACTTCTAAGTACAATGGATGAATTGTGGGGATGAGTTATGGAAACATCATCTTTTCTCAGAGAATGAAAGGTAAGTAAGTGAGGACAAGTGTCCTACCATGGCTTTAAAATTCCAATCACATCCAGGGGTCAAATTTGGATACATTAGTTTCGGAAGGGAGGGCTTTTTTCCAAAATTTCTTATGGGCTGTGGACAAACTAATAGTTCCGTAATAGAAATTTGAGCGGGGTTTCTAAAGCGGATTGACTCAAATCATATTGATGTTGAGGTGGAGGTTCGAATGACTTTAAAGAAGCTCCTTTTAAGATGAACTCATTCATTTTGTTTCGGTTAAGGCGACTTCTATATTCCACCTCTTTGTTGACTCTTTAATGACATTTACCCGCTTTGTCGTCAGGATGATCGATTATGATCATCATTGATATGATTCACATTTTTTTCAGAAGACTCACCCTTTTGATAGCTGGGCAAAGGGTTGTGAAATGCTTGGTGGTCTACGTTGGTTTGTTGATGTCCTTCTATTCTAATGATGTCATTGTCGATTAAGTCTTGAATGGAATTCCTCAAGGCTTGGTAGTTATTTGTGCGATGACCTTTGCACCGATGATAATCACAATAGTATGGCTCATTCCATGATGGAGGCTTTACACTAGGTTCATAATTTCATTGAGATGGCAAAGTAATGACATTTTTGGCCACCAACTCTTTGAATGTAGATTCTAAAGATTGACCCAATGAAGTGAAAGTTCTTCTATTCGAGAAGAATGGAATTTTTTGTGGATTTGTATTCGAGGTGTTCCCTAAGGAATTGTGATTGTTATTGGTTCCTGTAGTAACCTTGGGTTGCTTGTGTCCCCTTTACTGGGAGGTAGAGTGTTGATTTATATTGGCACCTCTGAGGAGAGGATTATTTCAAGATTTGCAATTGAGCTGACATTGTTGTTGCAAATGTTTGGAGTATTGATGTAGTGTTCGCTCGTCAGAGCATGATTCGCATCAACACCCATCACCACCATGGATTTTTGCTGTATCCGCACTCGGACTTTGTCTTACTTTATTGTGATGGTTGGATGAGCTAGGATTTTCTTTGTCATGTTTTATTATTCCTCTTTTGACCAAGGCATTTTCAATATTTATGGCATCTTCAATCATTTTCTCAGAAGAAGGACAATTTAAGTTCAAATGATAGCTCATTTCTGAATTTAAACTATTAATGAAAGTAACCATCTTTTCCTTTTCAGGAACATGATGTGGATATTTGGAAAACATTCTTCTCCATCTCTGAAGAAAACGTGAATGAAAGATTCGCTAGTTTTGAAAAGCAACTTTGCAAAGATCTATCATGGTGATCTGGTGTTGTATGTTGTAGGCATATTGTGATATGAATAAGTTGATTAATTCTTTGAATGTCCTAATGGGAAGTGTAATCTTAGATAGCCATTCCATAGAGTGAACTCCAAGACTTCTAGGAAACAAATTCCATCAAGTAAGTGTTCTTGTGAGCTTAATTCCTAATGGCCAATGCTCTAAGTCTCTAACATGATCGATTGGATCTGATTTCCCATTATAGCAATCAAATTTTGGAATTTCACAATGCTTGGGAAAAGGAATCATGTTAAGACTTCGATCGAAAGGATAAGGACAAATGTCCTCCAAAGTATATTTATTTGTGGTTGTTCCCCCTTGTAACTCTTTAACTTGTCCTTGAAGTGCCTTGATTTGTTGAGTCAAAGCACTAAGATCAAAGTGGGTGTTTCTTCAGTTTATTTTTCAAGTTTTCAGTATCAAAGTCATGAGGCAATTTAGCCCCTTGTTCGGCTAGATAGCGAAAATATTTTTCCTTATCTCGCTGCAAGATCTTTTCGATGGCTTTGTGAAATTTTGGATCTTGTTCAACCTCTCTAAGATGTTCCTCATCTTGTTCCTCATCACTATCCACATGGATTTTATCTCTATAGTTATGAAATGGATTTTCTTCTCTATAGTCCATGTTGTTGTTGAAAAGTGGATTTTGATTTATGCTGAAAAGAGGATTACTGCTTTCTCCTTCTTCTTGAGTGTTTTGAATATGACTTTCTTTTTGGATTGTATCCTTCAATTTATTGTGTTGAGATCTTGTGGAGATAGGCATATGATTTTGAAAATTTCCTCTAGACTTAGATCACGGTTTTCGACAAGTGCAATGGGAATGATATTTTGATCTAATAAGATGTGAAATCTTATGATATGATCAAGGATGCTCCTAATTTTGATTGTGGCTTCAATGATGAAGGATTTCAGAATCCTGTTGGGGAAGTTGAATCAAAAATTAGAAATTTGTTTTGAAAAGTGCACTCTAAAAGATTTTGATCTTTGTTTTCAAAGAAATATTTCCAAAATCACCGGCGATTTGATTGGGATGTGAACTATTCTATAGAAGGTTGTGGTATGTTGTCAAATTCAAGAGATTGATTATGATTATGCCATTGTGATAGAGCTAATCTCTAATAATAACTTCGAGATTCTAAGGGATCTACAACATACTCATCAGTGAATCCTCTAACAAAGTCTTGGTATCTATGAAGAAATCCTCAATAATGAAGCAAGATGTGTTGACTTTGTACAAGAATTTTCTCTTTTGCAATGTTTTCTCGTATCCCAACGGCTCTTAGGTTTTAAGGATCCTTTTGACATTGATTTCTTGGGAAATTTTGTTGATTTCCAATCTCTAAGCATGGGAAAAGTATTGGGAATGTTATTGGACCAATGGTATGAAATTTTTTTGAGTGATTTTAGTTGTTGTTCTTCATGTTCATTTCAGATGATCTTTTATCTGATTTAATGTGATGGAAGTCACAACAAACATTTTGAGAAATAGTTGTTTTAAAGGCCCTACACTAACATGAAGTGTTTGATCAAGAAAATGTTTTCAACAAATGTTTTCATAGGTTTTGCACATGAAAGACAATTCAAGCAAACTCACTCTTAATGCTCAAGTAGGTCATTCTAGTAATCAACAACTCCATTATCTAGAATCAAGGCTTAATTTTCATTAATACCGTGTCACTTCGGCGGGGCCCGTGTTTTTGTCTTTTCCTGCACGCATCAGAAGTTACGTAGAAGTGGGATACCGGATCCCCGAAAGCAAACAAATTCTCGGCGCTATATGGTGAGTGCCCCATGCATTCTTCCCTCCTTACACTGCGGATTATTAGAATGTTTAAAACTAACTTCCTCGGCCACTACACTAGGTCTCAGAAAGTAAGGATTGCCTCAAAAGTAAATAATAAACCCCTCTAGAGACCTCCCAACCTTTAGAACAAAGGCTTTGGGATGGTTACGGTACACTCATCGAAAAAGAGGGTTTCCCTGTGATTTCTTTAAATTTTATAAGGCTGAATAGCCCCGGCTTTGGTTTGAACCCCACTTGAGTCATTCCCATAGGGTGAGTACTTTTTTCCCACTATGGCAGGCTCTCTAAAGGATGTAATTAAAGCAGTAAAATTCATGAAATTGAAAAGGAAAGTATGGTATCCTGATCACCCAGTTAAGGGGAGAGCATAGACCTATTGCCACAGACAAAGCAAACAAATGTTCATTTTAAAACCAAAATCACAATGATCTAATCTAAGTGAAGATATTGCTTCACAAAAACAAGTTATTCAATTTTAATTGCAAGATCATTGTGTGGTGACTATCCTAGATTGTTTCATTTTATCTAGATGTGGCTATCCTACGATTGCTTCATTTTATCCAGAAAAAGTAAAAGAATTATGTCTGCAGAAGGCGTCAGACTCAGAATTATGTGTTTTTGTTACAATCCATATGTGCCAAAACAGAAGGTATATGTGCCAGAATAGAAGGTATATACACCAGAACAGAAAGTATATGTGCTAGAACAGAAAGTATATGCACCGGAATAGAAATTATATGCACCGGAACATAAGGTATATGCACCGAAACAAAAGGTATATGTGCCAGAACAGAAAGTATACGCGCCACAAGAAATATTTATATGCTCTTAAAATAGTTACTGTATGCCAAAGGAAGGATTCTATATGCACTTAAATAGTTACTATATGCGCCTAAATAGTTACTAGATGCACCTAAACAGTTACTATATGCACCTAAATAGTTACTATATGCGCCTAAACAATTACTATATGTGCTCCAGAATCCTGCAAAACAAAAAGTCAAAAACCCCGTATGCACCGCAGAAAATGTCGAATGCGCTCAAACACCAATTTTTTTTGAAAGTTGACTCCAGAACGCGGAAACTGTCAAAAAAAATTGTAGAGAATGTTAAATTCATGGGTTCGAGCCCCACGGTGGGCAGTATTTTATGTGTGAGTGAAAATATGATCAATCTAAATGAAATTCAAACACATATTAATAAAACATTAAATCAAGAAAGCTGAAAAAGAAAAACAGAATAAGCAAACTGTTACTGCAACTTCCCCAAAATCATCTTATCTCTCTCTAACTCCAGCGTTTTGTTGTTTCCAATGGCTCTCAGATTAGCATATCAAACTCAACAAAATGAACAGCTGAAGAACGAGATGTAAATAAAATGCATACTATGCTAATTGCAAGGCTATGCTAAGATGAAAGTATGGCTATGATGCTAAAAGGCTATGATTGCATAAGTTGATTGCATGTATGTTCGTGCATTTTTGTATGTATGTGTAGGTAACCAAAGCTTGGATTTGCACCGGCATTTATAGAGTCTTTGAAAGGATTCGATTGGCTAATTTGATTAACGGCCCGAATTAAGCTTGTTCGAATGGATGGTGGAAGATTTTTGAAAGTGGAGAGGGAGATAGAAGGTTTCCCTTTTCCTTCAATTTCCATCATTGAGATTTGAAGGGAAATTTCCGTTTCGAAGAGTGAGTTTAGAATGAGTTAGAATTAAATAAAATAAATTTATTTAATTTGTAAGTGAAGACAGATATAGAAACTCGCATAATTAAATAAATTATATTTAATTATGTTTTAGAGATGAATTTAGGGTGAGAGGAAAATATTAAATTAAATATTTAATATTTAATTTGACTATGGGATGAAGAGAATATTCCATTATTTGAATATTCAAATATTCAAACTTTAGAATGATATGATAATTAAAATAAATAATCGTATTTATTTAATTTAATTAAGAGGAATGTGGGAAATATCAATAATTAAATAAAAGTATTTATTTAATTAAGGTAGAAGAATTAGAAAATGAACAATATAAATAAATAATTAAATTTATTTATATGTAGATGACTTTTAGGGGAATTAATTAAATAATTCATATTTAATTAATTAACAAGCTTAATCATGACCATTTTTAGACATATACAATGAGCATCAGTGGTATAGTAATAACTTCTACAGAGTATGTCAAACTCAAACAAGAAGGTATCAGAGTCATCTATAACAAGTCCATAGAACTTAGGGAGTGCTGAAGCAAGGATATTTTTTATGTTGTCAACCTCATTTTGATGGGAAATGGGGAAAGGAAAAACTAGTTGGTTAGGTCTATTTCTATTTGCATCACCCATGTATTCTTGATGGATTCCTAGGGAAAAGGGGTTATTAATCTGGTTTTGATCTTCAGTGGAGGCTTCAAAACTAGTCAGATTAGGATATGCATCAACAAAGGGAAATGGTTCTTCTTCTTCTTCATTTCTGGGTAGATTTGGAAGCTCAACTAGTTGAAATGGATTAGGATTATTAGGAATAAATATCCCATAAGCATCTCTTCTTCTATGCATGTGGTATCAACTCAACATTAGCTAACTCACACAAATAATGAACATAAGAATAGAAGATCATTACTTGTCTAAGAAAGGGGTATTCTAAGAACAACTCAAGATAAGTGTTATAGTAGAGAAACTATCAATGACTCCAAAGAACTTCCTAGCTTGACACCCTCACCGAAAATGATGCCAAAAATGTTGGCCTCCTACAATGATTCAATAACTAAGCCTTTACAACCATAATTCAAAGATTGGACATCTAACTTGAATAGCTATCTCAATCATCATGAAGGTGCATTTAACTTGTCAACCCACAGATGTAAAATTGAAATGGGCCAACACTGTATATGCACTAGAAACTCAAAGTAGCCATGTTTACACTACAACTGAGAAAAATGTAATACTACAAAGTAAAATACTTGGAAAGAAATAAAGCAATACTGAGCATCAATTAACAATTATGGTAAGCTAAAATGCATAATAAGAATAAAGATCTAGGTGAAAAAACAAGAAAATACTCTATCTACTTTGGCTGTAGGAACAGTCACATAATGGAATTCTAGTGGATGGAGGAATAGTCAATTACGGATTTTGAACTAAATATAGAACATGAAATAATAACTAAACTAATTAATCTAAAGAATAAATTACTCACCAAGTGGGCCCCCTTGGATGAGTATCCACTAAGACTAATAAAAACTAAAATGCTTAAACTCAAACTATCATCTCATTCATTAAAAAATGTGTAAACAGGGTAGCAGCATGGTTGTATGGAAAAATGGAGAATGCTTAATACATCATCAATATCATCTAACAACAACAATAAAAAAATAAGAACCTCCAAGAAGAAGATTCAAATCCTTATTTATACTACCAACTAAATAGGGCTATCAACTCCTACTAATTGAGAGGATGCCATTTAGGGAAAATGAGGAAAAGAGTGGCAGAGCAGTTACATCTATAGGGAATCCATTTAGACATGCATGCCCAAATATGGACTCAGTGCTACATTAACACCTGTGATTGCTTAATGCCATAAATACAAGGCAGTTACAATTGACTGACGTGGGGAATACAGTGTTGTCATCCTTCAGCTGAATCCTTTGAATGATTCCCCTGCATGACCATCTGACAGTTTCATTTCTCAACTTAGCATCCACAAATTGTGTCCTACATAGCAATGTTAGTATGCATAATAATTGCACATCTATAATCACCTTAAATAAAATTCATCAACCATATGCAAAATCAATATAGATAATCGACATAATATGCTGATGTCATTAAAACTTCACAAAGATAGGGTTAAACCTAATGTCAAGGGTTTGAGGGAAACATTATGCAAATATTAATACTCAACTACTAAAGTTCATGACACTGCCAACAAATGGACTATAGATTCTACCAAAAATTTAACCAAAAACTAGGCTTATCACTCACCTCAGTAGAGCTCCTTGGTGTAGGCCATTCAATGATAGCTTTTACCTCCTCTGGGTCCATCTTAAGACCTTTTGTTGAGACAACAAATCCCAAGTATACCAACTCTCTTTTCATAAAACTGCACTTCTTCAAATTGATCAACAACTTCTCCTCTCTTAGCTTGTTCTTGAATACTCCTTCAACCCATTTATAGAACAAGAAACTTTCTCCTTAATGGCCTCAAAATACCCTATTTTGATCAAGAGATGGTAGAACTCTTCTATATACTCCTCGACGTATTTTCTCACTCATTTCAAACCTTGCATCTTCTGTAACAAATCTAGCTCATAATCCACAAGAATGAATTGTCTTTTTAATTTGTCCATTGTATGATCCCATCTTGTTATTTTATCTTTTCCTCTTCGATTTCTTTCTATTTGTACATCTTTCCACCAAATATTGGCATGACCCTTTAGCTTGGTCTTTGCAAATTCGATCCTCTCAGGATCTTCCACCTCCTCATATTCAAAGTACTACATATCATTGATCCAATCAATCAACTATTTTGGCTTAATATTTCTAGAAAATTTAGAAACATTGATCTTTGGTGTTTTCTCAATCTTAGAGATGACCTTAAATAATCTAACTTTCTCTGGATCTACTGCATTTTGTTCTTCTTCGAATTGTTCCTCATTTTCAACTTCATCTTCACTTTCATCTCCTCTTCTTGGCTCAAACCCTTAATATAGCTCCTCTTACAGTGCTTGAACTTGTCTCTACAGGGCTCTAAAACCCTCTTCTAGTATGATAACATTCCTTCCACCACCAAAATTTCTTCTTGGAGGCATTCTAATCACTTTTCTTAGAAACCCACAACCACAAGTCCTGGTGCAAACTACCTCACATTCGGTAATTTATTTACACACTCAGGAAAACCTGTCTAATACCACTTGATGAGGGCTACACCACCCAAAAAAAATGAAAAGCACAATAATAGATACTAGCACAGAAGATACAAGACATAAAATAACTCATTTTCAATTATTTTCAAGAAATGAAATTACAAATTTAGAAACTGCAATGTTATAGCCTCATGGGCTTGGTTCATTACAACAAAATCAACTCTCAAATAAAATCTATTATTAAGAGCCATAATTTGCACTAATGGAGCCACCTTCTACAAACCCCACTTAACCCTTTTATTTACCCAATAACTGCCCTAAAATATTCTAGAAAGTGTAACTTTCCCTTTTTTTTGGCACCAAAAGTCCTACCATTTGATTTCTTGCCTATGAAGATATTTTAATGAAATTCACTTTTTTGTGGGGTAGCTTCTTGGGGCCATAACTTTTGATTTGACCAATAGATTTTCAATTGTAATATATCGTTGGAAATCTTGTGAAGAGATCTACAACCATCTTTCACTAGATCAAAAAGATTAAATACTTTTCACCCTATTCCAAGGCTTTGAAGGCCTTCAATTTTAAGTTTTAAACTTCATTAGAGAAATTCACCTGGATGAAAATTTAATATCTTCCAAATGGTACAAAATTTTGAGATGATTCTTTCAACAAAAATCTTATTTTCCAATTTCACTCCTTAGGGTCAATTTTCGTGTCCATACAACCCAAATAGGTTGACTTACTAAAAATAGCAGGTGACTACTTTTGCATGTTTCAAGCTTCTAACTATCCCAAAGACTACATGAGTTTCCATGGGCCCGAAGACAACTAAGGAAACTACAAAAAAATAAAAATACAATATTTTTGGGTGATGCAAGATTTCCATTACACCACTTGATGCTCCTGCATAAGACACCCAGGGTAATTTGAAAAGTGACCCTATCACTTCACAGGTGGTAGAGGGAAACCAAGACGGTTAACCTTAGTTGTAGATAACCATGACAAATATTCAACAAGCCTTCCTCTCCATTTCACCAAGTACTCTGCATATTCCATGTTTCTTTTGCATTTTCCCGCACGACTATCCAAAATTTCTTCTATCTCCTCCTTCTCTGAAGTAGGTACTAGAATATTCCACTGTGCTTTTGTTATTTCTTCATCAATTCCTCCTTCATGATATTTTGTTAAATTTGAAATGTTAAAGATAGGTGAAATATGAATTTTATCAGGAAA
>VDFB02243118.1:0-19502 GCA_007258455.2 Sequoia sempervirens | reverse complement strand
TATACAATCTCAAATTCATACCCTAACATCTTAGTGACCCATTTTTTTTGCACTTCAAAAGATAGTCATTGTTCCAAAAAATATTTTAGGCTATCATGATCTGTCTTAACCTTGAAATGTCTACCCAATAGATAAGGCCGCCATTGTTTCACTGCATGGAGTATTGCCAGCATTTCCTTCTCATAAATAGGTTTTAGTTGATTCTTACCTTTTAATTGATGACTCTCAAAAGCAATTGGTCAACCTTCTTGCATGAGCACTGCTCCTATCCCATTTCCAGAAGCATCACATTCCACAATGAATTCCTTGGTGAAGTCAGGAGTGGCAAGTACTGGAGTTGTACACATAGCCTCCTTTAATCTCTCAAATGTTGTATTGGCAGACTCGTTCCAATGAAAGGAATCCTTCTTCAATAGAGTGGTGAGAGGTGCTGCTATACTACCATAATTCTTCACAAATCTTCTATAGTACCCTGTCAATCCCAAGAATCCTCTCAATTTCTTAATGGTTTTTGGAATAGGCCATTCCATGATAGCCTTAATTTTGTTAGGGTCCACTTTTACTCCTTCATGTGAAACTATGTGTCCCAAATACTCCACCTCTGTAAGACCAAAAGCACACTTGGATGGCTTAGCATAGAGTTTATGATCTTCAAGTATTTGTAATGCTTGGTCCACATGTTGCAAATGTTCTTCCCAAGTATTGCTGTAAATCAATATATCATCAAAGAATACTAACACAAACTTTCTCAAGAACTTCTTAAAAATGGAATTCATCAAACTTTGGAATGTAGATGGTGCATTGGTAAGACCAAATGGCATCACCAAAAATTCATAATGACCCTCATGAGTCTGAAATGTTGTCTTACAAATATCTTCCTCCTTAATCCGAATTTGGTGATAACCAGATCTAAGATCTAACTTAGTAAAAAACATAGCTCCATTTAATTCATCTAGAAAATCATCAATGACTGAATTGAAACTTATCTTTATTAGTGTACATGTTGAGCACTCTCTATAACTGACATGCACCAAGTATCATCCTTCTTACGCATTCATCACCACCGGGCGGTGTGAGTAAGCACTTTGCATATGCCTCGATGATTCCTCATTTAACATCTCTTCAACAATTTTTCTATCTCACTCTTTTGTATGTGTGGGATACCAAGGTCTCGATGTTCGGTGGTTGGCTCCCCAGGACTAACTTGATGGCATGATCATGATCCCTCTTAGGAGGAATTCCTTTAGGCATATCTCCAAGAACAACTGAGTGACGATCAATTATAGCTTGCAAATCTAGATGAGTAGGAGTAATAGATTGAGAGACTTCTAATGAACATAGTTGGGCCACAAATCCATCCACTCCTTTCTTAAGTAATTTTTGCATTTGATGAGAGCTAACCATTTGTGGAGATTTTTCCTTCAACCCCTTAGCTCTACTAGCCTTCCTTCTGATTGAAATCTCATGAATAGTTCTTGGAAGTTCATCTCAATTGTTCCTAATGTAGTAAGCCATTGTACTCCCAAAACAATATCTGCTGCACCCATGGATATCGCATACATTGGGGTATCAAGTTGATAATTTCCCATGGATAATTTAATGCTATGACACTTCCTTGAACAACTAACTGCATCTACCATCTCAAGAATCAAACTTGAAACTCGAGTCGGATATATGAAAAAATTTAGACGAAAGTAGCTAACTCTTGTTGATGAAATGCGAGTACCAACCCTGAGTTGATCAACACTACATTACCTTCGCTTTTAGAACCCCACCACCTTGAGAGTTTGTGGAGCACTAAAACTGAGAGTGCATGACAAGAAATGATTGGTTGAGAATCATGTGATTCTCATTTGACTCCCCTTTCATCTTCTAATATGAGTTCCTCCTCTTCTTCCTCACTTGGACCTTCAATATATAACAATTTCTTTTCACTACATTTATGTCCTCAATTCTATTTTATATCACAATTGAAACAAAAAACCTTTTTATATTTTCTCCTCAATTTGTTATGGAGTCAACCTAGTAGGTTGGGGAAGAGAATGTGTTGAATATCCTTTTTCTCTTGTCACATTAGTCCCTTGCTTCTTAGGAATCAAATAATTTTCCTCTACCTTGCACACTAAGATAAAAGAATATGATAAGAAATATGTTGCAAATACTTGATAATAACCGAGAATAACAAGCCACTTCGAGGGGGAAAACCTCCAAATATCTCTAATGAGAACACACTTCACAACTTGATGATGAAATAAGACTCACAACCTCCTATATATACCTATTTATGCCAAGGATATCACCTAGGCCGACTTAGACACACCTATATAAGACTTAGGCTGACCTAAACAACTAAATAACAATATACTAATGATAATATGACTTAATAGAGATTTAAGATAGCCACAAGCCGACTATTCATAACACCACATACTATTGAAGTAGACATCAATGCATGAGAATACACTGAAGGGATAAGAGTAGGCACAACCGAAGCCTAACTGGAAACTAGCATCTCACATAAGTGTATGGCCTCAGGGTCAACCTTGACTGTAACTACTTTTAATTGTTATAAATGAAATTAATAGATTTATGTAAGGTAGTCAAGACTAGACCCATAGTGTGAATCCACAATATATCAAAGAGAGAATTAAATGGTAAATTTTTTGACATAACATACGTGGGTGGATACAGTAATGGGTCCCAACCTTAAAGATAAGACTATTGTGCCTAAAGATTATCGACCAACATTATCGAACCAATGAATAATAAGAGAAGAAGCAACTAGAGAGGAAGAATGAATATTAATCTTAGGAAATAGATCAATGCTACATACATTAAGTTTTGAACCAGTGTCAATGAGAGTACATCTAATTCCTATCTTATTAATGTTAACTATGATCATTAGAGGGTTTGCTTGCTTCTGTAATTTTAAAGGAGAGAGTTCCTATGGATAGAGTGTAATATTCAGAGAATCTACATGAATATGAGCTATCAACACATTAACATCCATCATCCTAGTGGAAGAAGACAAGAGAATATTTTCTAAGGCTTCTTGAAGCATACCTTGATAAACTAGAGTAGATTGAAGCAAGTCCCACTATGAAATCTTGGTTGGAGTAACTTGGAGTTGCTTGACAAGATCGTAATCACTAGGTACTTTAGTTGTAGGTTTAGGTGCTTGAGGAAGACTTGGTTGAGAAGGTGGTAAAGAAGTAGGTTGATTAAAATTTTATTTATTCCTTCTAGTATTATTAGTATGGGCTACTTCTCTATAAGAGGGATCCTTACAAAGATAAGGAGAATCACTATCAAATGGAACACCATTGATAGAACAAATCCTCTTAGGAGAAGGGATAGCTAGAGTTAGGTAAATGGCTAGTCTCTTAGGCCTTTGAGGGGTGGTAGAGACATATTACATTTATAGATTGATTATAACAAGTGGAATAATTATTTGAAGAAACATGCTCAACACCTATCCTTTGATGATTCGATGTGAGAGGAACTTCATCATTCGCTAATGTATCAACTCTAGAAGAGAGTGCATTGTAATGGAGAAGAGATTCATCATTCACTAATGCATCATCTCTAGAAGAGAGTGCATTGGAATGAAGAGAAGTTAGGGTAACATTAAGAAAAGTATCAATGATTTTGTCTTCTTGCAATAAAATATCCTCTAAAGCAAGAGGAATTTCATGAGAAGGATCAAAGATACCTAGTGACATAGACAAAGCCAAGTCACCATAACATGCATGAAATGGAACATCATTAACACTTTGAATAGAATTAGATATTGAACTTATAAAAGAGGATATTATATTCATTCTGAAAGTACTAACATAAATATAATAAACAATGTATAAAAAATTTGGTTGAAGGCCGACACATCACTCTGATAGAAAGATATGGGGTTCAATAAAATGTAGAGAAGGGGGATTCACTACTCATGATTCTCTTTATTCTAAAGAGAGTCCAAGGGAGAAAACTTCCCTAAACTACCTCAAGGAACAAAGTGAGAGTTTTAGAATTAGAAAGAGTAGATCACAAAGGTTTTTTGGACAGACTAATAGGCTCTCATCCAAAGGATGGTAGTGCTGAAAAAGGACAAAAACGTGGTGCATTAGAGTCCTAGAGGTGTACTAGCATCTTGTACGAACCTGAAAATGAGTTTATCACATAAACAACTAAATGACTACTAACAATAAGATTGCTAAGAAATTTAAAAATGTGTGAGAATAACAAAATATAATAGAATTGAAATGAGGTAAGATAAACTAAGTAATATATAGATTAAATGATCAAAAAATGAAAGCAGAGGAAGAAATAACTCACAACCAACCAAGCAATGAAGCATCTAGCAAGTAGATATCTTCAACACCTACACACATAAGATCAAGGGGAAAATATTGGGGTTGTTTAGGGGCTTTCCATAGTCAAACCCTATTTCATTGTTCCCACCTCCATGGACAACTAGATAGATAGAGAAAGTGAACAAAGTAAGAAAATACAAAGTGATAATTTAAGCAATCCCTTCTCAAGGAGGAGAACCCATATCACAAAATAGATAGATAGATGAAATAGTAAAATTATTAGAGAGGGGATGTGAGGAATGCCAAGATGCTCAAAGATACAAGATAAGAAAGATATCACTTGCAAGGCTTTACAGAGAGAAGGAGAGAGATAGACCTATGAGAGCCAAGAGAGTTGCAAAGAGTGCTATGAGAGATTTTGGAAGTGCTACTATAGCAAATTGTAGAGAGTTGTGCAAGCAACAAATGAAGAGAGAAGAGAGTGTCTCCAAGAGAGAAAGACCAAGAAGAAGAATAAGACCAAATGGATTGAAAAGATAGCATTTAAAGAGAGGATAGGAGGGAAAGAAGCTTCTTGAGCCATTAGAAGGCATCTTGAGCCATTACCATTGACAAAAGTAGCTGCCAAGTGGCAAGGAACTCAAAAAAGGTTGTTTGAATGTTGAAATATCAAAATAATCTAGCATACCATGTAGATGTATACGCAACACGCTAGTGTCCAGATAAATCACACTACAAAATTATGAGAATGGTAAAAGCACAAGGTTTAACACAAAGTTGATGCATGAGGATAGCTACTAAAAAAGGGTATTGAGCATCCTAAGAGGGGAAAAAGGCATATGTAGGGGCTAAAATGAGCCTACACAAGTGCTAAGGGAGTGGACACTCAAGTGGATACAAGAATGTATGTGAAATTCTAAGGGGTGCAATTTTATGACATTACACATTACAAAAAGTAGAAAATTGTTCACAGTAAAATTGTACTAGTTTTGAATCTATATAATTTTCCTTTAACACATTTCAAGATGTTCAAAATCATGCCACTCATCCTTCTAATGTTATCAAACTCTTATTCTCTCTACAACCCATTATTTTATGATAATATCAAACTTCTAACCCATTAAAAATATTAAGGAACACAATTTATTTTGATATAAATGGTTTGGTGTGCTTTGATTCATTTTAATGTATCTTCATTAGTTTGGGTTACCTACATACCTAGGCAATAAAATAAAAACCACATGTGATTTTCCAAGTCTGACTTGATTTTTAAACACTATCAACCATACCACACAAGTTTCACCAACATACTGATTTCCACTACTATCTTTATCAAAATTATTCATATACACACTCTAACCTCTTTCAATGATTATAAACATTGCATATCTCATGAGTACTAGATAAAATTACTTGAAAGAATCATACATAAGTGGAGGTAGATGAGAAAAACCTCATAGTAAAGTAAACACATAATGTTTACCTAGACAAACCCTTCATATGGGGAAGCCTCAAGAAAAAGTGATCTATAATCTCCCTCTATCAAAATGAAAATATTAATAATAGATGACAAGATTACCACAATAGTATGATTGAGATATCATAATGAATAAGAAGCACATAATACACCTAAAAAGTATTTTTCACCATGAAAAATATATAACTATTTTTGTTGCAATTAATAGATTGACTCAAACCGCCCTTCTAATGAGATCCAACCTTTGACACATTATGAATAAATATTATACTGTATTTCTCAAGCCTCCCATCCAAAAAATAAAAGACCAAATTACCAAAAGATAAATTCAATAATAAAAATCCTTTCACATTCCATGTTTTTTCTACGTTGTGATAATTTTGTTAATCCAACCATACGAAATTTATACTTTTCCTTTGGTTTTTTAACTTTTTGTAGTAGGAATGGTGAAGTTGCCACTTGGACTGAGAAAAAAATAGTAACATGATATTTTATACTATTTTGGGAAGTTTAAAATTTACCTTTAGAAATTTTAAAGATGTTTAGAATCTTGTCAATGATCCTTCTAGCCTCATCACACTTTTCTTTTCGTTATACCACATCATTTTGTAATAAATTTTAACTTCTAGCTAGGCCATGACAACTCTTTACAAGAACAATGACCCTAATGGTGTAGTGTATTTTGTTTCTAAATTTCACTTATCTCCATTAGTTTAGATCACCAACCTATGTAGGAATATAATTAGGACCATGTAGTTATCCGACTCGAACTAGCCTTTCCATTTATTTTCATCATCATATCCTCGAAATAAAGTAGAAAATTGCACTTACGAACACATTATATTGTAAAATAATAATTACTAACATAATAAGCAATATTTTTATTATTTCTATGTATCATAATAATGGATGAACAAGTGGGGGTTGATCCCATAGTGTGATCGTTAAGTTGTGGCATTGTTGATGTGGTCACCAAGGTTCAAGTCTTTGGACTTGACCCTCAGCATTGAGGCCATTATTGTTGTTGGCATTCATGCCTTGTGCCAAGCATTCAGGCTTGAGGTCCAATTATTCACTGGGCTGGTGTGCTTGTGGGACTTGTGCCCCTATTGCACTACTGTACTCATAAGGTTGGATTGTTTGATTATGTTCATGTTGGGGAGGAGGTCCCACATTTGTGGCCTCCAAATTGGGGGGTGGCCCCTTATAACTACTTTTTAAAAATAAAATAAAATAATGGATGAACATGTGTGATCCAAAATATTAATCGAAAATAATTTAAACAAAAAATGACCACCATGCAACAACTAATAATAGATGATAATAGTGTAAAAATAACATATTTGAGGTGTCACAATGACCTAGAAGCTCCTAAAACACCTATAATATCATAGTCAACATGAAAGACCTATAACTATGTTGTATTCAGTAGATGGACTAAAACTACCATTCTAATGAGTGTCAACCTCCCACACATCATGAACAAACATTAAATGAATTTTTCTAGCTTCCTATCCATGAAAAATGCAAGGTGACACATCAAAAAGATTAATTGAACTAATAAATTCCTTTCAAATTCCACATTTTATTTACATTGTGATGATTTTGTTGATTCTACCAAGGGCATTTAGTCTTTATCTTTGGCTTTCACATTTTTATCATAATAATGCCATTGTTGCCTATACCAAGTGACAAATTCATAACATTTTTTTTTAACTCCTTTGAAGGTCTTCATTGTGTCTTTAGCACTTCTCACAATGCTCAAATTCACTTCAATCATCCTTCAAACATTACCTCACTCTTCTCTACTCTTTACCACTTCATTTTGTGAAAAGGTTGAACTATTAACCTCATGACAACTCTTTACACACATAGATTGTGATTATCCTAATGGTCTAGTGTATTTTGATCCATTTTTATGTATCTCCATTGTTTGGGTTACCTACATAACCAAGTAATCTAATCAAGACCATGTAGTTCTCCAAGTTTCAGTAGTCATTCCATCAATTTCATCTTCTAACTTTTCAAATAAAACATAAAATGACATTTAATAATACACATATTGTAAAATAAAAATGATTAACCTAATATAAAATATTCATATCCTTTATTTATCGTCATTATAAATTACCAAATGTAATCCAAAACATTGATATAATAAAATTTATAATTATGTAAAAACTAAAAATCATCAACCAATATTTTAATTCTATTAAATTATAAAAACAAAAAAAAAAATCATACTTAACAAATCCATATATATATATATATATATACTCTTCAATTAAAAAAAAAGGTTCATTTAAATACTTCCTTAGCAGTACTACGCTATCCATTTCCTTAGAGGCTTCTTCATTATAAGGTTTTTTTCTTCATATTTTGAGATGGATAAATACTTTCTTCATTATAAAAAACAACTTTTCCTTATGCATGTGGGACACACCTAAGCAACCATCCATTGTAAGTTGGCGAAGGATTAAACAGCACAGCTACGTCAACGACCCTCTTATACTGTTGTTTCCAAAACCCTAAATAAAAAAGCTGGAGATAACGAATGTGAATCGAACGATTAAGCCCAGTGCTATCAAGGCAAGTTCAATTTGAACGTCGGTAAGAGACTGCGGATAAGGGAGACAGATTATTAGAACAGACGTTACGTATATTAGGTTTAAAAAGTTGTCAATGGACGTAAATTTCAAGATAAAGATAGCATAGAAATAGAGTTTTGGAAACACGAGGCTGTTGCAGGCAAAAGAAGAGATTTCAACTATGAAAGAAATTCCAGTCAAGCAGCCATCTTTAAAGTTGTCGGCCACCCAGAAAAAGGGATAGAATTTCTTGAATTTTGCAAATGATCAAAGGTAAAAGCAGAATCGCTGGCCTTGCATAAAGTTGAAAGTGTCGAAGTTATATCTGTACGTATGTATTTCTGGTAAAGCTGGAGGACCGCTTAGGATTGAAAACAATTTGAGGATCACTTAAAAAGTAAAGGAATGGTCCTTGATGCCCAATCATTTTTTTTAACGTTTTTATTAAAAAGGCAGATTTCAAACACAGCAGAAGTTCAAAGTATAACCAAAACCATTTCTATCAGTCAAACGAGAAGAAGCACAAAACCAAATTCATCGGTTCAAACCAAAACCGGCCCACTGGCCACCCGAGAAACAGCAGACAAACATGACATTATTTTAATGTTGGACATCTTAATAACATAAATTTTATAGTAAAATAAATAAACTCTACAATACAGAAATTAATTTGGATTTCAAAATTATGTTTTTATTTGTCCTTTTATTATTAATTGTTTGTAGTTAATGGTATTCTAAAACGTTTTTGAAAAATTATAGATTAATTTTAAGATGAATTGTTGTAATCTAGCAAAGTGAATTCCATATATTTTTATTTTATATTTTGTACCAATTTTTATAAATTTTTTAAATACATTGTTCTAGTATATGATTTTGATTGATTTTCTTTAATTTATTCTAACTTCAAATTTACACTTCTATTATAGTTACTCATATTAGTATTAGCTTTCATATTGATCATAGTTTTCTCTATCATATTCAACACCACACATGCATGTTAACCTAATTCAGGTTCATTGGTGTTATCCTAACCCACTTTACTCTTTTAAAAATTAATTGTGGCCTCAACCTAACTTAATATTGACTAGTCATTATTTACCACCTCATGCCAAATCTTTAAAATTATGTACCTAGGAAATGTATAAACAAACATCACTTCTAGGTCATTAGCTATCATTTAGCATCATCCTCCATCAACAAATAATCACTCACTATTAGAATTTTTAATAACTGGAATCACTCATATCCATTCATAGTATTAATTTATGTCAACCATTCCAATTAAATCATCCTTTTATCAACAAGCATCAAAATCCTAGTACTTACACTAGGTCACAAAAGCATTATTAGCTTAACCATATCATTGCTAGATGCATTCGTGGCTTGGTGTGTTTTCAAGTTATCAAAATTGTTGAATTTATTAACAAGGCTTGACTAAGGTAAATTTGGGAAGCTAATCACCATCCTCTTCTAGCATAATAAGTTATAATAGTGTTCTTCAAGATCCTTCATTTTTCTCTTTGCAATTATAGGTGTAGAAAAATCCTTATTGTAGCTATCAAATATTTGAAATCCTCAAGTTTGAGGTCATAGGTCAATTTCTAAATTACATGAATCTAGTTAAAATTGTAGGTGCATAAATTAGAACATGAGTATGAAGTTGAATTGAGTTTACCCACAAAATCAAATTTCACATAATATAGTTATCTTAGCATGCTCATCACATGTATAGTTTTAGTTGTGAGGAAACATTCATTTGTTTGAATCTTTTTAGTTTCCTACTATCTAACATCAAGGTACATAATTTTTATAGAAAAATTCTCTAATTTAGACTTGATCATGAATGCGTTTTTTAACCCCTGGCTCTGTTGTCTATATTTTTTACTAAATTAATTATTAATTAATTACTCAGCCTAGATGGTTTTGAAATTAAATGATCATATATTTCAATTTTGGTGAACCTATTTTATCTTACACCCTTTAGGGTTTTCGTTTTAGTTTTATCCCTTTGCATTTCTATTTCAAATCTAATAGTTATGATTTATTTCATGATGTATTCAAATCAACTTTATTGACATTGATTTTTTCTTGGGCCTTCATTATTTGTTATCTATTGGATCCCTACTTTATAAACCTTTCTTACTTTGTGCATTATTTGTATCTCATTCATCATGTATTCTCATATAGACTTGTCTTTGGCTAATATAATGTCATGCCTCATAAATTTTAGTGTGTTCCTAATAAATTCTATATATAACCCTTATTCCTTCAATCTATTAGGAAAATCATACAAGTTGATCAAACCATTTCCTACACAACCTAATTAGTGAAAAATATACATACAAGAGTAAACAATTATTAGAAGGATGGTCTCTTCGTCCCCTTGGATAGGTTGGTGCTTTTCCAACCCATCAATTTTTTTTGAAATGGATTAATCACCTCCCATGGATCTTGTATAAATATGGTATGTGTATCAAGCATTAATAGGTTGATTTGTTGGTGCAATTCCAAATCATTGTAAAAAATGGCATCAGAGTGATATCATGAGTTTGAATCCCGTGGTTGAATTATAGAGATTATTAGAAGGTTGGTGTTTGTCCAACCTACCATAGATTCACGACATGGCTCAACCACCTCCCATGGATCTTTATAAGTCTAGCATTTATATAAAGCTTTATAAGTCTAGCATTTATACAAAGCTTTATAAGTCTAGCATTTATATAAAGTGTTAATAGGTTGATCTTTTGGCACAATGAAAAATCCATTACAATAATAATAGTCATATTAAAAGATAAAAAATATTTCACAAGATAACACATGATATACCATGGAAAATCCATCAAGAGGGAAAATACCAAACTCTAAAATCATCTACACTCAATTTATATTATTAAACAATGAAAAAATTACAATAAACTTATAGAGTCTCCATGAATACTTTTGAAACATTAAGTGCCTCCATTACATCCTCCATCTATTGAAGCAAGTATCCAAAAATCCCATGCCATGCTTCATGTAATCACTCTTTAGAAGAGATCTCAATATAGTAATAGCCAAAGCCAGACAACCAATCTCAACCATTAAAAATTTTCTTTTTTAGAAAATTAAGCTCACACAAAAAACCAAGTGATAAAATAACACCATGTGTCACAAAACCATAAGTACACAAAATGATTCACATGTTTAATTCTAGTACTAGTTATTCAAATATTAAATATTTTTTCCATATGCAACCCACACATAAAATATCTAACAAATGCTACATACAAATTTATAAGTAGACTCAAAAAAATATTTAATATGGCTAAATGCATCACCTAGTGATGAAACATAAAGAAATATTTACCTTACATAATTAAATAATTTATTCCTATGCAAGGTGTAAAAACCCCTATTCCTAACATTACCCCACAAGTGTTGTGTACATTGCATAAGGTTCAATAAATGAAATGCATCATCATGGAAATTTATGAAACACATGATTATGTAGCATGATCTTATACTCCATGAAGATACTTGCAACAACATACAAGATGTCTACCATATAAAGTATGTGAACCATCAATTTTTTTAGTGTTCTATAAACTTCTCTTGCACTCTTAGGAACTTTCACCTAAAAGGAGAGAGATATAACCCTAAAATTGAGGCTGTTCACTCAAATTAAGGAATGTAAAATGGAATTATGACTAAATGGAATGATTTAAATGTAGCTACGCTATGAAATTTATTGATTATGAAAGCAAAACTAATGAAATATGCAATTTTTGAAAACATAGTGAGGTATGAAAAAATGAACAAAAAACATAAACTAATGTAAAAAAAATTGAATGAAGCTTTTTCAGAGTGCACCTGGAAGTTGATTACTGATCTTGGAAGGTTTTGGAAACTGGAAAAAAATATTGTAAATCACTAGTGGGACTAATTTTCCACTCATGGAGAATCAATCCTCCTACTGGTAAAAACACTTGAAACTACTTTCCAACTATTAGGAACTGGATTATGAAAAAATCAAAATTTTCAACCCCTAAGTGGGACTCATTCGCCACTGATGGTGAATTAGTCCTCTTCCAAAAATTTTCAAATTTAAGAGTCAATTTTGTAGGTCCAGATATGCATTTGTCTTCTTGTCAATTTAAAGGAGTCAAATCTGTAGAAAATAGGTTGTAGGTTGTATCCAATCTTGAATTAGGGTTTGGTTGACTTGAAACACTTTGTTGACTTGTTGAGCACCTTTCAACACTTATTTTATTGATAAATTTGCATACAAAAGTTTACAAACACACATGCAAAAGGGGAAAAATGGCTAAGGGTTAGAGTATAGGGATTTTCCTTGGTCAAATCTCACTTTGGTAATCAAACCCTTAATAAAGAAATGAAATGAAATGAGAAATGAACAATGAATAAGCAACATGCAAATTTCCTAAACTCACCAAATCCTTGTTGTTGAAGTCTAAAGATATGTCAATGGCTGCTCCAAGATACTTGACAATTCCTTGATTGAATGATGCTTTGATGGATTGAATGCAAGAATGGTAATTGATGTTGAATGAGTGAATGCAAGTGAATTAGGAGTAAAATGGGTAGAAAAAAACCTATTTATACACACTTATGCCCTAATAACCCAATAATATGTCATCATAGGCTAACATAAGGTCTTTTTGAATAAAAACCCAAAAGAAAATTTGAATTATTTTGGATTTGGAGCCAAAATGGATTCATTCACCATCCATGGCGAATGGGTCCCACTCTAGGCTTTTAAGTGGGTGTCAAGAATTAAGTTGTATTTAATGTTTGTCGAGTTTGAATTCAAAATTATACTTAATTAAGTCTTATGAGTGCATAGATGGGTCAAATAAAGCATAAGAAGGGTGTAAATAGTGATAACAAGGCTAGAAAAGCATGAAATATTGTTACAAGACTTTACAACACTTTAAAATAGGACTTGAGAAGGGATAAAATGTGATTATTAGATGAAATTATAATGAGAAGAGTCTAGAAAAGTGTAGAAATGTGTTACAACACTTCACAACACCTTCACAAGATACCATAGTTTGAATATTTAGGACCTAATGTGAATGCATAAGTTACATTCCAACACTAAAACAAAGAAAAATAGATCAAGCATCACAAGAGAAAAACCGAAAAGACCACAAAAATGTCAATGATCCATTTTTCTATGGTACAATATGAAATCCTCTCATCCTCCAATATGCCACCTATGAAAGAAAAGGGACAAGACAAGGTTAATATGTACTAGACCAAATAACACAAGATTGAAATCCAAGTCATAATAAAAGCTTCAAGTTACTATCAAATGGTAAAAATCCTCATTACTAGAGATAATAACCATAACAAATAATAATACATGAAATAATCCATATGAATAGAGGTTTCAAAACATTAGTAAAATTCATACCAATAACATATCCAACGCATAAACGATAACCACAATCTCCATGTATAAAAACATTTCCATGAAGAACATACACATGTAGGAACTCTCAATCCATAGGTAATGTTAAATATTAAAATAGGTGAAGGAATACAAATCATACAAATGAACATTCATACCAGTGTGTGGATAATAATAAAACCCTGTAGTATCAAAGAATATTCAAAATGATCTACACATGTAGGAAAAACTAATGGATACTCTCTCACACCATGTCACCATAACTCTCACAATTCCACCATAAAAAAATGTAAACATGAACACCTTGGAAGTAACCAATGAGAAAATAGATAAAACCTATAAAAAATATCAAATAACATATCTTTCTTCCAACACCTCAAAATTCTAAGTCGTGTCATGTAAGATCTCCTTCACAACCCAAACTATAAAAGCCTCAACAACACCCTATTGTTTGATGAAATATATAATTAAATTATATTATTCAATTGAAAATAAATTTAATTAGCTCACACAATCCACTACAAAACATTCTTCATAGGAAAACAAATTCTTGCAACAAATATTCTAAACCAAGTTTGCAACTTGTAATTGACAATCTCAAATCTAATCAAACTTTGTTAATTGAATTACAACCATCCAAAAAGGACAATGGGGCTGCAACAAGCCCAAAAAATACTTCTAAAAATCATCACAAAATTATTTGCAATGGAAAATGAAAACTTTGAAAACAAAGTTTCTTGAGCACCTGCAACAACAAAACTTTCAAAACAACCCCAACAATTCAAATCTGCAACTATTAGCAATGTTCATGGCTATGTAACTAGCCTCCAATTTATAGAAAAACCTTTAAAAATCCTTCTTGGAGGTACTCCATGCCTCATTTTTCCTCCCCTTCAAAAATGTGCTTCAAATTTTTTTTCCATGCTTTCAATAACCTCTGAAAACCCCACTGCATGCTCATGAAATTAATGGAAATTTAATTCTTTTCCTTTCTTGCCTAGGTATGCCATAACTTGTGGCAATGAATTCAAACTCCAATAAATCCAATACATTATAAATCAATTAATTCTTTTAATTTCTTGGACAAATAATAAAATGTGGAGTTTTTATTCTCCAAAAAGGAAAAAGAAAAAATTAGGTCCTGGGTACCCACCTCTAGTCCCTAATTTTTAGGGATATGATTCTTGTTCTTTAAATCATCCATTATCCCATTTTCAATGCCCATAAATATTTTTTATTTATTTTCCAATTGAAATGCTTTATTCTATTTATTTATTTTTAAATCCCACTAGTCAACTTGTCAAAGTTGCACAAGAATTGAATAGAAAAAATAATTTAATTACAAATAAATATTTAGCCATCCTCACCATATAATTAAAACCAAAAATTAATCCACTTCAAAAATTTAAAAATATAACCTTTTTATTGACATACGAATGAAAATCACCATGGGTTCTCCTTCATCAAACACCCACGGTAGAAAAGAAATATTTCATGAGTTGCACTTAGAAATATTTATAGAACTTGTGTTTGTCATGGATCCACCTCACTGCCACTGGGATCTTCCTATTCACCAAATTTTACAACCTCACAATATTATATCGTTTCATCTTTACTTCTCTACCCTCCATGTATTTCAAAATTTTAATCTAACCTCCCACCAATATATTCCATTAGAATTAATAATAAAAAATATACCTCCACCTTCAACAAAAAAAATGTACTTCATTCCTCTCTTTTTGTTTTTCCTTTTTCCTCCTCCTTTACCAAGTTTTCAATGTAGTTTTTCACTCATATTATGCCTTTAGAAAGACATACTGCTATTGCAATTTGATCTTCTACACCAAATTTAGTGTTAGCACCACAATCCATAGATTCATTATCCACATTTTGTAACAAATAGTCAAGCTCTATTATCAAGGAATATTCATCTTCAATAATTCTAATCAAACAATCATATGAAAACATCATTTTCACCTCAGTCTGTTAACCACTCACATCTACTTCCAAAGGATTTATTGCTGCAACCTTTGACTCTATTTTTACATTCTCAATATCATCAAAACATGTACTAAAATATGAAGTTACCTCTTTACCTTTGGATGCAACCTCTGCATTTACTGAAATTTTCTCATTCCACTCTCTTTCAATTACTTCCAATCGTATTATCAAATCATCTTTCTCTTGCTTGATGTCAAATGCATGAGACTCTGTTGCACCCTCTTTCTTTCCTACATTCAAAATATTATTAGAAAGATAAAAAAATACCTTCAACTCTTCTATTCTCTATTTTCAAGACCTCTCAATGCTTCAACAAAAGAAATCTTCAATCCCTTAGATTTTACTGATGTAATCTGCCTCCTTCGGCAATCTGTTTACAAATCGCTCTTCCAATATTCACTAATATTAATGTAAACTACCTCTTTTGGTGATCTATTTAAAATCACAGGAACCTCAATTCCTCAAATCCTCTAAAAATTTCTTCTTTCTACTTTCACATTCATCTGCAAACAAAATCCATAAATTCTCCACCCTCGGGTCTTGATGCAAACTACCTCCACTCGACACTTCTACCTGCACAGTCATGAACTCCCACTCTGATACCACTAATGGAAGAGATAAGTAAATCAGATTCATCAATTTAAAATAAATTTAATTATCTCACAAAATCCATTGGAAAACATTCTTCACAGGAAAACAAATTCTTGCAACAAATATTGTAAACCAAGTTTGCAACTTGCAACTAGCAATCTCTAATTTAATCAAACTTTGCTAAATGAATTGCAACATTCAAAAAATGACAATGGGGGTGCAAAAATAACATACAATACTTCTAAAAATCACCACAAAATTATTTTCAATAGAAAATAAAAACTTTGGAAACAAAGTTTCTCCAACACCTGCAACAACAAAACTTTCAAAATAGCCTCAACAATTCAAATCTGCAACTACTGGTGATGTTCATAGCTCTACAACCAACCTCCAACCTAAAAAAACACCTTTAAAACTCCTTCTTGGGTATGTGAGGCCTCATTTTTTCCTCCCTTCAAAAATTGCTTCAAAATTTCTTTCCATGCTTTCAATAACCTCCAAAAACCCCACTACATGCTCATGAAATTAATGAAAAATTAATTCTTTACCTTTCTTTCCTAGGTATGCCATAACTTGTGGAAATGAATTCAAACTCCAATAAATCCAATACATCATAAATTAATTCATTCTTTTAATTTCTTGGACAACGAATAAAATGTGGAGTTTCTATTGTCCAAAAAGAAAAAAAGGAAAAATTAGGTCCTGGGCACCCACCTCCAGTCCCTACTTTTTAGGGATATGATTATTGTGCTTTAAATCATCCATTATCCCATTTTCAATTCCCATAAAGATTTTTAACTTATTTTGCAATTGAAATGCTTTATTCTTTTTTTTTTGTTTTAAATCCCACTAGTCAACTTGTCAAAGTTGCACATGAATTTAATAGAAAAATTAATTTAATTAGAAATAAATATTTATCCATCCTCACCATATAATTCAAACCAAAAATTAATCCACTTCAAAAATTCAAAAATGCATAATTCAAAAATTCAACCTTTTTGTTGATACAAGAATGCAAACCACCATGGGTGCTCCTGCATTAAATACCCATGGTAGAAAAAAAATATTTCATGAGTTGCACTCAAAAATATTTATAGAACTTGTGTTTATCATGGATCCACCTCACTGCCTTGTCCACTAGGATCTTCCTATTCACCAAATTTTGCAACCTCAAAATATTATATCCTTTCATCTTTACTCCTCTACCCTCCATGTACTTCAAACTTTTAATCCAACCTCCCATCAATATATTCCATAAAAAATTAGCAACCAAATATATACCTCCACCTTCAACAAAAAAAATGTACTTCTTTCCTCTATTGTTGTTTTTCCTTTTTCCTTCTCCTTTACCAAGTTTGCAATGTAGTTTTTCACTCCTATTATGCCTTTGGAAAGACATACTACTGCTGCAATTTGATCTTCTACACCCAATTTAGTGTTAGCACGACAATCCATAGATTCATTCTCCACATTTTGTAACAAATAGTCAAGCTCTATTATCAAGGAATCTTCATCTTCAATAATTCCAATCAAACAATCATAAGAAAATTTCATTTTCACCTCAGTCTGTTAGCCACTCACATCTACTTCCAAAGGATTTATTGCTGCAACCTTTGACTCTACTTTTACATTCTCAATATCATCAACACATGTACTAAAATATGAAGTTACCTCTTTACCTTTGGTTGTAACCTCTGCATTCACTGAAATTTTCTCATTGTACTCTCTTTCAATTGCTTCCAATCATATTAGCAACTCATCTTTCTCTTCCTTGATGTCACATGGATGAGATTTTGTTGCACCCTATTTCTTTCCTACATTCAAAATATTATTAGAAAGATAAAAAATACCTTCAACTCTTCTATTCTCCATTTTCAAGACCTCTCAATGCGTCAACAACACAAATCTTCAAACCCTTAGATTTTACTTATGTAATTTTCCTCCTTCAACAATTTGTTTACAAATCCCTCTTCCAATATTCACTAATATTAATGTAAACTACCTCCTTCGGTGATTTGTTTACAATCATGGGCACCTCAATTCCTCAAATCTTGTAAAAATTTCTTCTTACTACTTTCGCATTCATCTGCAAAGAAAATCCACAAATTCTCCACCCTCGGGTCTTGATGCAAACTACCTCCAATCAACGCTTCTTCTTACACACTCATGAACTCCTGATCTAATACCACTGATGGAAGAGATCATTAAATCAGATTCATCAATTGAAAAATAAATTTAATCAGCTCACACAATCCACTACAAAACATTCTTCATAGGAAAACAAATTTTTGCAACAAATATTGTAACCCAAGTTTGCAACTTGCAACTGGCAATCTCAAATTTAATCAAACTTCACTAAATGAATTACAACCATCCAAAAAGGACAATGGGGGTGCAAAAATACCATACAATACTTCTGAAAATCACCACAAAATTATTTGCAATATCAAATCAAAACTTTGCAAACAAAGTTTCTCCAAAACCTACAACAACAAAACATTCAAAACATCCTCAACAATTCAAATATGCAACTACTAGTGATGTTCATGGCTTTGTAACCAACCTCCAACCTGCAACAATACCATTAAAACTCCTTCTTGGAGGTATGACATGCCGCATTTTTCCTTCCCTTAAAAATTGTGCTTAAAAATTTCTTTCCATTTTTTTAATAACCTCCAGAAACCCCACTACATGCTCAGGAAATTAATGAAAATTTAATTCTTTTCCTTTCTTTCCCAAGTATGCCATAACTTGTGGCAGAAAAATTAAACTCCAATAAATCCAATAAATCATAAATTAATTCATTTTTTTAATTGCTTGGACAAAGAATAAAATGTGGAATTTTTATTTTCCAAAAAGCAAAACATGAAAAATTAGGTCCTAGGTGCCCACCTCTAGTCCCTACTTTTTAGGGATATGATTCTTGTGATTTAAATCATCCATTATCCTATTTTTAATGCCCATAAATATTTTTTATTTATGTTGGAATTAAAATGCTTTATTTTTATTTTTTTTTGTTTTAAATTCCACTAGTCAACTTGTCAAAGTTGCAAAAGAATTTAATTGACCAATTAATTTAATTGTAGATAAATATTTAGCCATCCTTACCATATAATTAAACCAAA
>VDFB02243117.1:0-13150 GCA_007258455.2 Sequoia sempervirens | reverse complement strand
GAAACTCAAAAGTTGATCATTATACCACAACACATACAATTAAGTACATAACATCATTTGCACAATCTTATAACATAATAGCCAATTTTCAATTTAGCAGTTCGTAATCAGGACCAACAATACATAACCTTGGGTATAAGTGATCCTTACACAGTTCAAAATCCTTAACATAAGTTTTTACAAATGGGAAGGGATTATCATCATAAATACAATAACACATTCAAGCACAAATAATACTACACAATACAGATAAAATGATAGAGCTATTTCTTTTATACAACTTCAAAGTCGAACTAATTTTTCTCGATGTAAAGAATTGCCATCCATAAAACAACTATAAAACACTAAATCAATCTGGAATCTAAATTCATCAAAGACCCATTTCAGATTTGACTCTCGACTACTCAACAACATGGGTATAATTAAACAAAAGTGACTCAAAAATTTACAAAATACAAAAAAAGAAATGACTTCCATAAAAAACCTCATTTCGGTATACCCGATTACAACCAAATGATAAAATAAGAAACCCAACAACCAAATATTTTCCAAAATATAAAATATTAAAATTTTAATTAATTTAACCACTTTGAAATTCTTATAAATCTAAAATCCTAGTCTTCCATTGACTGGTTACAATTACAGGGAGAAACAAGAGAGTTTTTTTTTTTGCAGTCATGGAGGAGCAGCTTGACAGCAGTCTCATGTTTCAACCATTTCTTAAAAACTACGATCTAGGTTTTTGCAATTTTTTAACATAATTTCAAAGACAAAAAAATGCAAAAACCCTTTAAAATTCGCACCAACCCAGTTCGTAAAAACAGAATTATGGGTGACACAATCAGACCATTTTATTGGTAGAAAACTGAGACAATAAACATGTATTGATTTTTATTCTGGAATAAATAAATGTTTCAGTTACACATAGAATAAAAACAATATATCATTTATTTTCAACAATCAAAAAGAGAAATTAATCAAATTGTTCTTACATTCAAAAATAAAATTTAGACAAAAGATTTCAAAATCCAACCTGGATCTAATGTTTGACATGGATGAGATTTCGATGCCGAGCTCCAAAAACTTTGAACTCCTTACTCTTCAATCCAAAATTTTCCAAAAACCACAATTCCCCCAGCAAAATCTATTTCCCTCAAATCTAAATTGAAATCCAAATTTTTTTGAAAACCTCTGAAAAAATTCATCAAGAACTATGTAAAATCTCTCATTTTCCAAAAAACTCTCAAAAACCTCTAAAATTTTATGCCCAAAAAGAGTGACTGACTTTTCCTATTTTTTTCATAAATAAAACTAATTAAATTCTAAAAAAGAAAGAAAAAACAAAATGAAAGTAACTTTCTTTCTTTTTCCTAAAAACTTTTTTTTCCAAAATAAACAAGAATAAAACTTCCTTACAAAATAAATCACTAAAATATTAAATTAAAGTACCTATCCTCATCCTATTAATAAAATAATTAAAATAAATTAAATAATCAAATTAACGAGCACATAATTAACTCATTTGTTTAGAGTTTCCAACTAAATAAATTCAAAATATTATAAGAGATAAAAAAAACCTCCTTAAAAATAATCACTCTACCAAAATAGTAAATCAAAACATAAATATAACATATGCTTACATATTAATATTTAAATATTTATTAATAAACATTAATATTTAATAAATAACATTAGAATATGTTAATATTTAAAATTTTGTTTCCATAAAACATAATATACATATAATCATAATAATATTAATAATAATTAAATAATAACAACTAATATATAGGTCAAATATCTAACTTCACTAAAATAATCCACAAACTAAGGTAAAACATAAACCATGAAATAACTCCACATGAAAGAGAAACATTCACATCAAAACATAAGTAACATTAATGACAAACATAAGAACCCAGCAAACCACAAGGTTTAACACCAACAAGTTGAGATCCAAAACTAAGGCTAGAGAACAAAATCAATCATATATCCCATAAAAAACATTCAAATAGATGCAACACTCCAACCATAGGGTAAAAGAGATAAGACATTGTCCCTTGAAAACCTAAAAAGGTGGTCACACATTGAATCAATTATCCCTAATTCAAGTGATGGTATAACTTGGGCCTAGATGTTATCTCCTCAACCACCATTGAGATTAGAGGCATGCTGAAACCTGCTAATTCAGGTGGAGATGTAGCCTAGTACCTATTCACTCAAACATACAATTTAGAGCACATGTACAAAATAGCCAAAGAATTAGGAAAGAAACTCTAACAATAGTATCTCATTATCGTATGTCCCCCATACATCCAATGGTACAATGCTACCCTTTCCACTTATCCTAACAAACATATTACTGCAGCATTCAACTATCCAAGTAAATTTTTGAATAATAATAATAACATGACATTATACACCATGCTCACCAAAGCACTAACAGAAGTGCATGTCCCATATTGCAACCACAAAGTTTGAACACAAGTCAATACATCTTCATCTTCAAGTTCCAAAGTCAAAATTCCTACACATCTATGGTGAGAATGGATGGCACTACATTCTCCCCCCTAAAAGTTGACTTACTCCTAGAAGTCAAAAACTAGGGTGGAAACATAAAACATTAGTACCTAAATTTCTCTACTCTATATTTGATGTACATCCTCTTTTCTAAATCACTTCAATTAAAATCACTATATGGCTACATATTTGAAAGTAATATTTTATTAACTACCTTTACTTAGAAATTTATACATCTCTTATGATCTGATACTTGTTTATACACTGAAAAAATATAGTGAATACTCCAATTAACTCTATTTTCTATTCCTAATACAAAATTCTCCATAACCTCATACAAGGAAAACAATCAAATGATTTCTTGATATTAAAAATTACACATCATTTCATGTTTCATAACATATTCTAAATTATAATTTAAGATTGCAATTACATCCACTCCATTTAATACCACAAATTCACAATACATTCACATTTAAGATAGCATAATTATCCCTCATTTACATCAATAAGCAATAAAATATAAGAAATATACATCAAACACATACATATACAATCACATCACTAGGAAATGCACAACACAAGGCTACACAAAGGTCCATCCTCGACACCTAAAAGCAGCATACTAAATCATGATACATAATCCATGAGTCAAGAGCCAATATCCATCTCACAAGATCCATACCTCACACTCAGCGGTTTGATGGTGTTAGGCCACACACATGGTGAGACCATCCAAACAAAACCACAATGACCTACCTCTTGTTGTATAAGGTGGTTAGCCTCCAAGAGATAGTTATCACACATAAGCAGGTAGTGGGTCATAGTTGTGTAACAGCCTCACATACCCCCCATCCTCAAGGTTTCCTATGTCTGCTTCCTCGTATACACTACCAAGTCCGCCTCATACGTCCTTGGAGAGGAATCACAATACGACACATGGTCGACATCGAAAACAATAAGGATAAATTAGTTTAGCCACCAAAGTCATAAAGAACAACAAATAAAAATTCAATTTCAACAATAAAGAAATAAATGTGCACAATTTCAACACTAAATCAAATGTAACCACGAGGGCTACAAGATAATAAGATCACAAGGTGTGGCTAAACCATCACAGTCAAATATAAACAAGGTGTCAACCTTCACAATCAACATAAAATCATCAATAACCATAAAGAAAGTCCACAATCTTCGAAATTGCACTGTACAACACTACATGACTGGATACTAGCCACCAAACGAGGAAGGAGGGAACAACATTAGGCTATAATAGTAGCCCTCATGTGGTGCGGAATGAGCATGCCATCCACATGGCCTAGAGTGTGCCCCTCGGCTACACCCTACCCGTCACACGCCGAGCATGGACTAACCAAGTGGCCCACGCACTCCTTGGTTGTCTGCATAGGATGTGCACCTCGGCCTCCATCCTGCATCGCATCTTAGTGCGGCATGGTCATACACCAGCCGAAGAAGGCACGCACTGGTCGTATGTCGCATGGCAGTGTGTTCGTGGCTCCGCGGAAGTAGGCACACGCTAGACACACCTCGCATAGCGATACCTTGTGGAGAAGGCACACGCAGGTACTCACCGTCGCTAGAGGTCTACATGGCTAGGACCTACCCATATGCTAACTGACCCAAACACTGCTGGAAAGAAACATGAGTATCCCTCTACAATTGTGTGAGGCCTCATTATGGTCATCACACAAGTAGGCTATCATAACAAAATATCATAGTGCACCTTCACGTGTCTATGCACATGGCATCATGTCCTTGAGCCTAGCTCGCTACCATCAGCAGCATAGCATCATCACCAGCACTATGTTGAAACATCAGAGGGGTGTGGCATCGTATCCATTGCATCATGTCGAAACACACGCAAATATGGTCTACATAATGTATATAAGAATATATCAATATGGGGCTACCCGAGCTTAACTTCTCATATAGATTTGCGTTGACTCATACCAACTCACATCCCTATAGATGGTTAGGCATGCATTAACAACCAATACATACCTAAAATTGTGGGATTAGGAAGGCACATATGGATCAAGCACATTGATCCATCATATGTGGTAGTAGGAGTACATTTATCAGGATTGGTTGAGCCAAGACCGCCTGCGTCGGCAATATGCGTAAGTTGCACACTCCGCCAAAGGAACTTTGTGGCTTCTACCACCCCTTCACGGATTGAGGGACTGGAGAACCAAAATAAAAGAATCTATGAAACTATCTTTTAGCTACTCATATATAAATTTCAACCACACGTGGGTTGGCCCTCAATCAGGTAATAGACATACAAGCACACATAATGGTATGGTCAATTCCCACACCAACAATACAACATATTCTCCATGAATGGGTACATAGTATCACCATCCCATGGGCACACAAAGCAAATATGGGGTATTCACAACACTCAACCATTGCATAGTTACTAGTTTCTCACATTTATAGGGGGTGTAATTACATACACAATTCCATAAGTACATTTACTTCTATAATCCATGTGATTTATATCATTACATATGTCAATAACCCTTTATCAATTTTTCTTTCACTCTACTTTTTTCCATATATCACATGATGCTAACATGTCAATGTCAAGATTATTGTGACCACTTAACAACTCCACTTAACAAATTCACATTCACTTTTATTCATTCGGTATAACATTCTATCCTCATAACATATGCATGTGTAAACTAACTTTTCTTCCATACAATAAGAATTTTACATAAGCACCATGAATTTCTAAATGCATCAAAGAATCATTAATACTGTCACATCATCATTCGTGTGTCTAGAGTTCAACAAATTATACACAAGTTCTATATTCGCAAAAGAATAATAATGTTCTACTTAAATCTTACTACTTCATGTAGGCCTTTCCTAAATACCATCAACTCTTACTTCATCACAAGTTATTCAAATTTTGACAAAACAAAAGAATTCCCCTATTTGTTTCCAAAACATAACCCCACATTCTCTCAAACTTTATCCTAGGCCAATACAAGTAACACTAAATCTTTTCATGGTGATTATGCCTACTCAAACATCACATCCCATACCTAAACTTAATTACTTCACATGTTACCCCCTCATAATAATTCAACATGCAAGACATCTAATACATAAATCTTTTCTATTTATACAAAAGTAAGAAAGAAGGACATTATATCATAGGTTTCAGCTACACATATCAAATAAGATGTTCAAATACTAATACAATCATCATATTTTCTCAAAATAGAAACCTAGTTCTATGTACTAGCATCTTATTTATTACACAAACGTAGCCCTTTCCAATAAAAAAATATATATCACAACGTAAAGCACAAATTAATCACATAAATTTACTTCTAAATGCATTGATTAAATACCTAGCAACTACACTCAATCACATTCATAATCTATTTCTTTTATGCATAAATCAAAGGTAAGAAGTGCAATTTCAAGAGAATACAAGATCTTTCACTCAAGTAATTTCAAACATAATTTCTTTGATTCACAGTCAAGGATAAAGCATACAAGTTTCAAGCCTAAATGATTTTCTATTACAATGTGATTTAAGACTAATTCTCTTTATTAACTATATGTGGCTAAGATAAAAAGGAAACAAGATAATTTAATTCAATGCAAACAACTTGCAAATGCAACCTTTCCAAACAAACATCTATACAAAGGAAAATTAAGTCACACTTTCTACCCAAATCTTAATCACCACCCATAGACAGGTTTTCCATTTATAAACATAACTAAATACAAGATTAGGATTCTATTACATCACTCAACATGCATTATAGCAATCACAAAAGATCAACAATAATTCAGTTATAAACTATCTACATAATTTTCCTTAGTCTATACTAACAACCCTTTTACATGCAATATATTCTTAACATTATGAAAATGCACTAAACAACATATGGGTGTAGACACTCCTACAAACCACAAAAGAAAAACATGAAGAGATGACATACTCAGGCTAGGACTTCCCTTTTAAACCACATAAGTAGCCTAGCTATGCAAAATAACATCTTTTCCTAATGCACATTTAGTCAAATTCAAAAAATTCCACATGCCAACTTATCAGCTAATTAATTTGAACCTGCACATGCATTCCTAGACTAAATTTGTACTTTTAAAGAACTAGAAATTATGGAAATGAAACAAGATTGAACACAAAAAAAATCAACAGTTCAAAGCATCCAAAGAATCACACCCAACAAGAGAATACACAAAGTTTCTAATCCTCTATCTAACATCTCAACTGGGTGTATAGATTAAAACATGTCATCTAACACAAGGGTCCCTATGACCTTCTAGCCACACATCAGACATCTAACAACACATGCATGGGAAAAGTTACTATAACTAGACATGGGAAACAACATTAACCAAAGATCTCAATGCTGCAACATTGGCTCTGATACCATGTGTAATGACCTATTAAGGGACCTGATGGATTAACACAAAATACCTTCAACAACATGCCAATAATTTTTATTTTATTTTTAAAAAGAAACTAAGGTAACACTAACTAATGCAACTCAACAAATTAATATGAATGACATCATTACATTAACATCATATCATAATCACATTATGACCTAAAAGCAACATTAATCATAGCCCACTTACACACTTATCCACCATGGTCCCCTAACATCGCTACTACAATACATCTACACTAACTAAGCCTATAGAAAGACATTTGATACACTAAGATCACATCCAATCAATTCTTTGAATGTAAATTAAATCTCATACATCAAATTACATATGATAACATAACTTAATTATAAATAAACTTCATCTAACATTTCCAATATGATCCTAATTTTAATTAACGCCATGAAATAGGTACATAAAAATATATCACATCTACTACTAAATTAAGTTTATATGTATCATAAATACAACATTCTTATGCTAACATTTCCATTACATAATAAACAACAATAAATATATATATTCAAGACTACTTCAATCCATTTACATTTTCATTACAAGAATGCTACAACATACAAGATATATTCATCTAAGAGGAATATATATATATATAATACATAGTGAACACAATTTTCATGGAAATATCTATCACCTGCACATAAATTTAACTATAGAATGAAGTGAAAGGAAAGACTCTTCATGTTGCACATGAATTGCACCGCCTAAACCCCAATGGATGGTTTAGAAATACCACCCTACCACGTGGAACCCTGAGGCCCACTCCCTTTGTGCTAGGAGACAACACTAGGCTCCACACACATGCAAGCAACATATACAACAAGTGGCTGACACAAAACATCCAAAGGAGACTACCTAAAATAAGAATCAACTAAAAATCACAAGGACTTCCACAAAGACTTTCAGATACTTCCAGAGACCCAATCACATAACACAAATGGATAGGAAACTCAAAAGTTGATCATTATACCACAACACATACAATGAAGTACATAACATCATTTGCACAATCTTTTAATATAATAGCCAATCTTCAATTTAGCAGTTCATAATCAGGACCAATAATACATAACCTTGGTATAAGTGATCCTTAGACGGTACAAAAGCCTTAACATAAGTTTTCACAAATGAGAAGGGATTATCAACATAAATACAATAACCCATTCAAACACAAATGATACAACACAATATAGATAAAATGATAGAGCTATTTTCTCCTATACAACTTCAAAACTGAACTAATTTTTCCTCTTGACAACAGTAAATATGTCATCCATAAAACAACCATAAAACACTCAAATCAACTCAAAATCCAAATCTATCAAAGACCCATTTCAGATTTGACCCTCACTACTCAAGCAGCGGTAGAATTAAAAAAATGACTCAAAATTTACAAAATACAAAAAACAAATGACTCCCACAAAAACCTTTTTCGGTATACCCGATTACAACCAAATGACAAAATAAGAAACCCAACAACCAGATCTTTTCCAAAATATAAAATATTTAAATTTTAATTAATTTAACCACTTTCAAATTCTTATAAATCAAAACTTAGCCTTCCATCGACTAGTTACAATTAAGGTGGAGAAACAATAGGAGTTTTTGCAGTCATGGAGGAGCAGCTTGACAGCAGTCTCATGTTTCAACCATTTCTTAAAAACTACGATCTAGGTTTTTGCAATTTTTTAACATAATTTCAAAGACAAAAAAAAGCAAAAACCCATTGAAATGCGCACCAACCCAGTTCGTAAAAATATAATTATGGGTGACGCAATCAAACCATTTTATTGGTAGAAAACTGAGACAATAAACATGTATTAGTTTTTATTCTGGAATAAATAAATGTTTCAGTTACACATAGAATAAAAAAACAATATATCATTTATTTTCAACAATCAAAAAGAGAAATCAATCAAATTGTTCTTACATTCAAAAAGAAAATTTAGACAAAAGATTTCAAAATCCAACCTAGATCTAATGTTTGACATGGATGAGATTTCGATGTCGAGCTCTGAAAACTTTGAACTCCTTACTCTCTAATCTAGAATTTTCCAAAAACCATAATTCCCCCAGCAAAATCTATTTCCCTCAAATGTAAATTGAATTCCAAATTTCCATTCAAAACCACTCCAATTTTCTTAAAAACCTTTGAAAATTTCCTCAAGAACTATGTAAAATCTCTCATTTTCAAAAACTCTCCAAAAACCTCTAAAATTTCATGCCAAAAAAAAAGAGTGTCACTCACTTTTCCAATTTTTCTCATAAATAAAACTAATTAAATTCTAATAAAATAAAATAAAATAAAATGAAAGTAACTTTCTTTCTTTTTCCCAAAAAAAACTCTTTTTTCCAAAATAAAATCCTCTTATAAAATAAATTACTAAAATATTAAATTAAAGTACCTATCCTCATCCCATTAATAAAATAATTAGAATAAATCAAATAATTAAATTAACTCACATAATTAACTCATTTGTTTAGGGTTTCACATTAAATAAATTCAAAATATTACAAGAGATAAAAAAAAACCTCCTTAAAAATAATCGCTCTACTAAAATAGTAAATCAAAACATAAATATAACATATACTTACATATTAATATTTAAATATTTACTAATAAACATTAATATTTAATAAATAACATTAGAATATGTTAATATTTATAATTTTATTTTCATAAAATATAATATACATATAATCATAATAATATTAATAACAATTAAATAATAACTAACATGAGCAACTCAATATCTAACTTCACTCAAATAATCCACATCTAAGGTTAGGTATAAACCATAAAATAATTTCTCACATAAAAGAGACATTCATATCAAAACATAAATAACGAGAATGGTCACAACAGTTACTAACCTGACTTACCAAAGGATTTCGTACTATTAGAACTGAATCCACACTCAAAGCTAGACATTGGAGTCACACAATCACGTAATTCAATAGAAAAATTCACACATGTGAAACACTCCAATCATAGGGTAAAGGAGATTGGGCATTGTCCTATGACAACCCAAAAAGGTGATCACACATTGAATCGATTGTCCTTAATTGGGAACAATAGCTAGGGTTAGGGTATAACTTGGGCCTAGATGTTATCTCCTCAACCACCATTGGGATTAGAGGCACACTCAGACCTGCTAATTCAAGTGGAGACGTAGCCCAGTACCTATTCACTCAAACATACAATTTATAGCACATGTGCATAATAGTCAAAGCATTAGGAAAGAAACTCTAGCAATCATATCTCATTCTCGTATGACCCCCATATGTCTAATGGTACGATGTCGCCCTTTCCATTTATCCTAACATACTACTGCATCATTTAACTATCCAAGCAAATTTTTGAATAATAATAATAACATGACATTATACACCATACTCACCAAAGCACTAACAGAAGCGCATGTCTCATATTGTAACCACAAAGCTTGAACACAAGTCAATACATCTTAATCTTCAAGTTTCAAAGTCAAACTTCCTACACATCTCACGGTGAGGAATGGAGGGGCACTACATTTCTTCATCCTCCATAGTTCACTTCTATAAATAATGGTTCTCTTATTGATTTTGGATCCACACAATCTTACACAAGTTGAGGACACAACTTAGGAGAAAAGTTATCATCTTCATTATTTTGACGGCTTATTCCATTTCATCCATTTCATAATTTCATGAAAGCTAGGTTATAGGAGAATTTCATCAAGGGAGCATCAAATCTTCACCATTTTATTATCAAGCTTCCAAGGAATTGAGAAAGGGATGTTTTCCACATCAAAATAGCACCAATTCCCCCATGGGATTGAAAGTTTGTTTTCATTGAATAGGATTTTATAGCTTTTATTTGTGTTCTTCATGTTATTTCTTGTTTTTTGCTTTTCAAATGAATCTTATGGGGAATGATGTTTCTAACTTTCATATTGCACTAATATTATGTTTGTTCTTTGTGTTTGTGCAGGTCTAGGATCACCATTCACAATATTTGATGTAGAAGCCAATATGTGAGGTGTTGTGACAAAATTATCTACAACATTTGAACTATCCTAAATTTAAAAAAAAAACTCGATAAAGGTTTCATTACCTTCATATTTATATCACCGTGATATATTTATTTATCAAAAATCACTACAACTCCCATAACTATAAGCACAACCACTCCTCTTATTATTCCATCTTAAGAAATATCATCTTCACCTTCTCCTCCACCACCTGTATATCTTCCTATTCTTAGATATCAAGGCCTCTATTTCTAATTGATCTATCATTATGCTTGGATCCTTCTTTTCATTCTTCTTCTTGTATTTTGGTATAATGGAAGGCTATGAGAGAGGGAAATATCTAATTAGAGTTACTACTTATTCAAAATTACTAACATTACCTATTAGCTTATGCTCGGTGGTAACATAATAGCAGGGTGTTTTAACACAGAAGCCCTGGTTGTTCTAGGGTGTGGGCTTTGAGAGCGCTAAATCTTTTGTTTTATCTCCTTTAGATCCCCCTTTGGAGTGGATTGCTTCCCTCCTTTTTTTCTCTGTGTTTTTCCTCCGAGATGGAGTGGTGTTGGCTCTCTTGATGGGTTGTGCTTCAGTGTTTTATCTTTTGCCTCTGTTTCTTTTTGTGGGTTTGGGGTTGCTCTTCTCCCTAGTCTTATTTTGGTTGATGGGTTGTGATTTGGTGCTGCTTTGGTATACTTTGGTGAATATTTTTATGAGAGCAATTATTTTTGCTTGGTCTATGTTTCTGGGTCTCCCCCCTTATTTAGTATTATTTTTCTGTAGATCTTGGGGGATGGTTTCTTAGTTTTACCCCTCCGTGGGTGTGGTCTGGCTCTCCTAGGGGGAGTGGTTTCCTAATGAAAAGCTGTTGGTGGTTTTTATTGGGATGGATGGGCTGCTTTTCATATCCTATTTCTTCGTCCATGTTGCTATTTTTAGTGCTAGTCTTGTGGCTCTTGTGCTGCCTCTCTGTCTCATTTTTTGATGGATTTCATGGTGTTCCTTGCTACTTGTTGGGTGGCTCTCTTCTTTTCTCTTCAATATGAGTCTTCTTTTGAGGTGAAGATTACTCCTCTTGATGTGGAACCCTCTCTTCTTGAGGTAGAGGTGGGGATTGTGGTTTGGAGGAGAGGTTGTCCTTGCTGCTGGTCATTGTTGTTACAATACCTTTTGAGGTGGTGTGCACTCCTATGGAGGTGGAGCTATTTCTGGTTATAGTTTGATAGCAGTGGTGGTAAGGTTCTCCATGATGTCTACTTCTATAAAGGGGAGCCGACTCCTTTTAAGGTGGAATGTAATTCAGCTTCTCAAGTGTGGGGTTGGTGCAAGAGATCTTCTGTTTGCTGGTATGGCTAGTTGGCTTATTTCCTGGTCGTTATTGAAGATATTTGTGCGGGCTGTGGGTTTAAGGTCCCTAGTAAAACCTGGTATTTGGGTAGTGGGTTGTTGGTCTCGTCAAAACCAATGAGTTCAAGATTCATGTAGAGTCTTGGTTCTTTTCTAGAGGCTGACCCACCTATTGGCTTTGGTTGGTTGTTGGCTTATCGTTTCCTTGTTTTGCTATTGGTGGTTTGTTTCTATCTTTTTGGGTAGCTTGTTCATCTTTGTGTGGGTTTTGGGTCCCCTTAAAACCCTAATAGTTTTAGGTCCATTCAAAACCTATTTTTCCGCTAATCAAAAACATAATAAATAATTAGAAATAATATTTATAACCTTCATACCAACAATAATTACCACTCAAAAATTTAGTGAGATTATCCACTTTTCAAATATTTCAACATTGATTGCTATTAGTGCTAATTAGTGCATCATTATTTCCCACGATACTAACTTCCTCTCTATTATTATTATTATTTTCATGAACCTTAATATTAAAATTTAATAATAATAAGACCATTAGTATTGTTAGTGTATTAAAAAAACTGCTAATAATTATATTTTTTTCCATTATTCATTACTCTCTCAATCATAAATCATTTGGATTGAGTTAGGTACACATCATTCATTCAATCATAAATTTGTTTAGCTCATAATGCTTGCATACATTCCTAATGATTTTTCCAATTCCCATTTAATAAGGCATAATAGCCATAATAATCATTCAAACTAGGTCATTAAAATTAGAACATCAACCATATAAT
>VDFB02243115.1:0-11286 GCA_007258455.2 Sequoia sempervirens | reverse complement strand
TTCATTAAGTTTTTAACTTGTAAATTATCTTATTTTAATTTTTATCTTTGAAGATATTATAGTTCTACAATTCTAAGTATTGAGTTGTATTGTACAAAAAAGTCCTCTAAAACATTACCTATAGTTTTAAATTCAGTAAAGTGGGTCAAACAACTTTTGCATGGAGGACTAAACAAAAACTATAGTGTAAAGATTTTTTAATATACTATTTTTATTATAGATATAAAATATGTAATGTCAAACTTATTAAAAAATAGATAAACTTATATGTTTACAAGTCTATATTAGATAAAAAATAAATATAAATAGAAAAATATATTAAATTGAATTTTACTTATTAAATTTTAATATATTTTAATAGTGGAGAGATTTATAATTATATTTATTAGGTTTTGTTCTATTTGATCTCTTTTAGTTATTTTGACCACTTATAGTTTAAAGATTTTTTTGAATATATTTTATTTATTCTATTTTATTAGATATTTTATTCAAACTCATCTCACATAGCGTAAAGATTTGTTTTTTATATTATTTATATTATATTTTATTACACTAGGTTATGTTTTTAAACACAAGAAAAAATCGTCCTTCAATGAGAATCACTATAGTGGCAAAAAGGTGTCATGCAAAATCAAACATCTATGTGCACCAAATCAAGTTGAAGCATCTTACCCCATCCATAATAAATCCAACACTCCATCCATCTTATCCATAATAAATCAGTTCATCCATGAACCGTCTATCAAATCCATGTTCAGCCATCGCCATCCATAATCCAAATCATTAATAAATCTGTTCATCCATGAACCGTTTATCAAATCCATGATCACCCATCGCCATCCATAATCCAAATCTTCTTGATCTTGGTCGACGTTTAGTGTACACTTAACACTTACTTATGGTAAATTTCTTGACATGGGTTGTTATCATTCACCATACCCACTGTTATCTGAGCCATCAACAATTCTCCAAATGACCATCCGCTATCTAGATTGTAATCCACCCATTACATTGCATAAGCATACATATATTCTTTTCATATAATAAAGGAGTATGCAAAACATGCTAGAGGTGTTCTCTATATATTAAGGCGTTAAATTTGTATTTAATTCACAAAATTGTATATATTTGGGGAGCATTTAAAATGTCAAAGGTGTTCCTTTATAGTAATTTATATTTTCTATATAATCTCAACAAGCTATAATGAAATACATTTTAAGTTTACTTTTTATTCTTTGATACAAATGGTTACATACAATTTTATACAAGTGCTAAACTACATGTCACACCCCCTCTTACTTCTCTATATTTTTTCATCTATGTAACCATTGCAACCCCTCTGGTGCAAGTGCTAGTATAAAAAAAATATATAGTGTATTTGTATTATATTATTCTTATTTTTTATTTTTTTGTTTTATTCATATTATTTTTATTATTGTTTTAAACATCTTAATTTATTTTCATTTTTACATTAGATAATACGATAAAAATAAATCAATAAAGATATATTTTGAAGTGTGATTTATATTACATTATTTAAAGGTATATAAGCTAATTAATATTTTTGATATTGATAAATAGAATTGAAAGGGCCTTCCAAATCCTTGCGCAAATAACAAAGCCAAAAGGTAGAAAAAACATGTACTATGAGCAATGGACAAACCAGTACCTAATAAGACAAAAAAGAGTGAGGTAATGTATCCTAAGTTGCCAAAAGACCACAAAAGAGATAAAACTAGGATCCCCAAGGTCTTGCTTAGACAATTCTAGACCTTGCTCTACTTTTTCTCTCATCCATCACTCTAGCTTGTGTTTGGTATAAAGGTTTGGGAAGACCTTTCTTCCTCCTAACAACAATCCAAGAGATATTATCACTCAATTTCTCAAAACAGGGAGAAGCAAGGGGGGATTCCCCTACATAAAGCTTGTCAAGATGTGAAGAAGGGGAAAAAGTTTGACAAGGCGAAGACAAATGATGAACCTCCACCACATGAGTAATTTGAAGTTGATTTGAAGCCAAAATACATATTTAATGTTAGTATGTGTATTTTGGCAATCGCATGACCAAGAGGAAACATCTCAAAGGATTTAACAAAGAGTTCTAATTTGTAATGTTTTTTCCCTCTTCAAGATGATCCTTTCTCAACACTGGGTAGTAGGGGACTTGCAAGTCTTTCATTGAGATTGAACACACTCTCTTTCTCTCTCTTTTACCCAAAGTTTGTTTCCCATTTGAAGCATATGGATGTGCACAAGGATATGAGTGTTGAAGTTAAGAGGCACACACACACATTTAGTTACTACTAATCTATCAAGAATTATTCGTGGGAGGCATTAAATTTGGATACAACTTTCAAGTGGAATTATTTTTTCATTGAGTTTGGTAGTATCTTAGACAAGTTAGATCTTTTAGTTTTTTTTTAGTGTAATCTTTCTCCTCTTTCACAATAATTTGTAATTAGATAAATTGTTTTACCTAGAAGCAACTTGAATGGCGATGGGGTGGTTTGAGATTAGGATGCACTTCAAGAAATCCTAGAACAAGTATTTATCATTATAATTTTAATGTGAAGGTTTGTAACAAAATGAATGTAAGTTATAAGTTAAACTCATCTACATACTCAATTGTGGTGGTAGCCATTTCCTTGTCATTGTACACACATAAAGCATTATCAAAATCTTGCAAATTATTTTAAAGTCTTGTGTCAACATTTTTTTTAGAATGTAAGGCTTATCTTTTGTAATAGTCATTGTGTTGACTTAGTGGTGTTTAATAGTGCCAATGATTATTAGTATCTAGTCATTTTTGGTCACATCTCTCAAACTCTATATAAGGATATGAACCTCTTTGTAATCATCACTCTAATATTTCCTAATATAATATATTGAATTATTTTTTGATACCTCAAATGTGCTTATTTCTCATTTTTTTTTATATGGCGTGAGTTGAGTTTAGAGTTAGAAGAAAGGTGTATGATAAGATCACAAGTCATTGAAAAATGTGAGCAAGAGAAATCACTCATTCACAAGTAGAGCATGATTTCATGGGCATTAGGTGGTAGGCATGACATAAGGGTTCAAAATATGTCCCCAAATTGTGAGGTAATTGTTTTCATCCCAACTTTGCAAAGGTCAAGAGTTACACATAGGGTCATGGTCATGATTAAACTAGAAAATCTTGTAATAGATAGTCATGGGAAATGAAAGGAAGTTGATAGCATAAACACTTCCTATGTTAATCAATGAGAGAATTGCATGCAAACTATGATCTAGCAATTGCAAAGGAAAATACACACACAAAATATTATACCACAATGACTTAGTGTCTATCATGGGAAAAAAACCCAACCTCCAAAACTCGAACCGATGTATTCACAATACCAAGTTGGTTACAATACATCAACATGTTCAAGCCTTCACAAGAGAACAACAAACACAAGTTTGGATTTTTTTTTACAACATATCTCTCAACAAAATCATGCCATACTACATCTTCATCCTAGGCACCAATATATAGAAGACACAAATCCAAAAACCACAAATGGTAAACCATAAACCATGGGAGAAATCACTCCCAAAAATGATATCCGAATTTTCTTTGAGTTCTAATACAAGTCTCATTATGAGTCAATATGCTAACCTTAGAAGATTCTCTTACGTTGCCATAATTTGTCATAGTCAACTAACCAATTTAAACATTCCATTTTGGCTCATTCAAAGATTCCTTATGATATGTCATAATACGCAACATAGAGTTGGTCAAAATTCAACTCTATTATGTAACTCCCTACAATTATGCTCATATGTGTCAGAGTAATCATTATAGGTAAACTCTATATCCTATAATTCCTTAATGATTTTAGATGTTCTTGCAACTTATTCAACATGTGGGCTGCAAAAGTGTCACTCAAAGTAAGGTGCCCTTTTTCATGTGGGAAAAATAATAAATACAATGAATACAATGAATAATAAATACGAAACATTGATGCAAAAGTTGACACTTTCCCAACATTCCATTGTTAGACAACTTACAAGAGAAAAAATAACTTAACAATTTGTAACCAATTCGTTAGGGGTTTGAGGCCCATAACCATTACACCACTGAATTTCTATGCTCATAGAATTTGTCAACATCTACAAAGGCCTATTAGAGTATCGATCTTTTCAACATCAACCTTCCATCCTCTGTCATGTCATGAAAATGATATTAAACATTTATATGCTTTGTTTGTGTGTGAAAAGTTGGGTTCTTTGCTAAGTTCATGGTGCTTTGATTGTCACATCCACTTTAAACTACTCACTGACTCAATTCAATATTCAAACATAATTTTTGTAGTGGATAAAGTGATTGCAACATGTTTTCTCACCCAACTAATTGTACCACCTAACAACTTAAAAACATAAATTATTGGAAGTTCAAGGTCCACTTTCTATTCTATTCAAATCAACAAACTTCTTTAATTCCAAGTGCTACAAGTACCATTGAATATACTAGTGCGCTGCCATTATGCTGCTAATAATTCATGGTAGCAAATAAAACACTTATAATGCCCCATAATTACCAAAGAATCTCTTCACTACTCCTTGGTGCTCTTTGCTAAGATTAGTCATAAACTAATTCAACTCCCATTTCTTGGGAAATGTTTGGTCTGGTGTAGACCATAACATACATCAACTACCAATTGCACTTATAATCCAGTATAAAATTCTAGGTTAATGTAATAAAGCATAAAAACTAACCCTAAACCAAAAATGGAGTACAAGCATAAAAACATGAAATATAGAACAATAATACTATAAAGTCTTCATGCCATCATTGCTTTACCTCCATTTCCCTTCTCCATTTTGCTTGAATATAATAATTGCCCTTAGATTTGGATCTACAATAGTAGTCTATGACAATGCCTAGCAAAATATTGACGATAGTTGTCTCACACTAATAGCATATATTAGCTCAAGATGTAGATGTCTAGATAGCGTAAGGTGTGTGTATGTCAAAATGAAAAATTGAATTTTGAATTAAATAATAATTTCATTCAAAAGTTATAACAAACTACTGCTCTCTTTCAAGACAATCATTCAATCCAAAAAAATCTAAAATTATGATCAAAACAATTCTTCACTCCTTACACATCAATCTGATGTCAATATTAAAGCCTCCTCAAGGAAAAGGTATTGAACTTCATTTTTTTTTTTAGAGAATTCCTTTGGGATGAGAATGTTACTTCGAAGAAAAATCTCCCACTCGTGGCATGAAACTCTTTATGCAGTTCAAAAATTCATTGTGGGGCAGGGCTGAGAGATTTATTCTTACAAAATAAAGCTTTGGGGAAAATTGGTATGGAAAATTAAGATAAACTTGAGATACAGGAAAGCCAAATAATGAGTATAAATATCAATCTCTTGAAATGAAAGAATTTTCTACTTATAACCTTTCCTCAAGGCTCAAAAGCATGGAATTTTATCATTCTACAAATCAATGATCCTTCCTAGCCTCTTGGTTAGTCTATAAGGTAAAAGAAATTTCGGGTTGATGCCTAGAATGGTTTCAGGCCTCTCCGAACCTTAGGGGATTGGGGTCAAATTGAGGCTATCCTCAAGGATCTCTGGGGGGACAGAGTTAAAGACTACCTTCATATAATTCTGGGGGATAGTGGTATTGTTGCCTGAAAAGATTTTGATTTTCTCTCGATTCCCATTCATATGAAGATTTCTCTAAAAAATGAGCTTAAGAAGGGTCATATATTTTTGTCCAATAAGAAAGATACCATTGTATGGACTAAAAGTAAATTTGGTAACTACATGGTTAAAGATGGTTATAATGCTTTAAGTTCCACCACCCTATTGAAACCATGGCCCTACAAACTATGCTAGGGACTATGTGTCCTCCCCAAAGATGAAGCTTTCACTTGGCTAGCCTTAAAAGACATAATTCTAATAGGGTCACATTTGAATGCACTAGGAATACCACCTCTATTCCTATGTGTCTTATGTAGCCAAGCTTATGAATCTACAAATCATCTTCTCATTGGCTGTGATTTTGCTCACAATTGTTGGACTTGGTTGTTGAAAAAACTTAGCTGGTTAAGTCATTTACACAACTCAACTCTAAATCATTTTTCCAGTTGGCCTCTCCTCTTTCCTAATTCTTCCCTTCCATGTATTTGGGAGATCAATCCTTCCATAGTCATTTGGAATATTTGGTTGGAAAGGAATAATAGAATATCCAAAAAAAGGTTTTAAAGGTATCCTAAGTGTTACAAAAAATTGAAATTGCTATCTCTGAAGTGACTATGTCTTGGGTTTTCAAAAACTTGCATGGTTCAAAATATTTTTCTTTGTGGGATGTCTTCATTACTAAAAACTAGTCTCTTATTAAACTCCAACAAGTCAGATCCATTCAATCCAGTAAACCCAAAATTGATAGAGAGTTGGTTGAGTGGGTTCCTTGTTGGTTCATCAAAATCAACTTTGATGGGGTCTCACAGGGCAACCCTGGAAAATTCGGTGCTGTTGTAGTGCTAAGAGATTGGCAAAGTAAGTTTGTTGGGGTAGTTTGTGAACATCTTGTAGATGGAACTAACAACGTGGTAGAGTTTAACATGTTAAGGCTAGACATAGAATTGGCATTAAAACTCTCCATCCCTCATGTCATTCTCAAAGAGGATTCTATGGTAGTGATATCTACAATCAAGAACAAAAAGAGAAATTCCTGGTATTTGAATTATTTTCCTTTTCCTATCTTATCACATCTTGAAAAATTCTCTTCATTTCAGGTAGACCATTGCTATAGGGAAGCCAATTGTCATGCAGACTCTTTGGCCAATAAACCCATCTATTTTTTTTTAGAAACCTTGAGATCTTCTATGAATAGAAATGTTAGTCTTTGTTCACATGAGAATTTTCATGCCATCAATCTCTTTTGGATACTTTACCACTTATGGAATCCCAATGTCTTGGAAATTTAGCAGCTCTGTTTTTTTCTACAATAGTCACATTTCTTGAATATGTTGGTTGGAGATTCAATTGTCAAAGCAATTTGAATGCTAACGTGTCTTTGGTATTCATGTCCAAACATGTGCTTATTCCATAGCTTGCAGGTTTTATGCTAATCTTGGTGGGGAACTATTTAAATACTTGGGTAAACCCACAAAAGTGGTATACAATTTGAATGAGGAAGGAAAACTTGTAAAAAGTGACCCCATGCCAAAAAATTTCATCTTGGGGGTTCAAACAAACCAAAAGAGGGTTCACTTGAACTAGGGTTTGAGCAAACCCATTTAATCCATGTACGGACCAATCAACCAAAACAATATGGAAACCATTTTATGAACCAAGGTTAGAACCTTGGTTCACTCAAACCCTTAGGGGTTCACTCGAATCCCCCCTTGTTCGGGCGAACCCCCCCTTTCCCTAATTTTTTACTTTGTTCACAAGAAAATCAAAATTTTTGCACTTTGAAGCTCGGGTTCAAAATGAAAATGGTGGAGACTTCACAGTCCCAACTGGAATTAGGTAGTCCTTGGAATGAGCTATCCAACAAATATAATTTTAATATGTTTTGGTTTTATTATGTATTTTTTTTTTAGTTTTGTTAAACATAAGTTTTTCACCAAAAATCAAGCTCTCTGTTCTGCACATGTGGAAAAATAGGAGACTATCAATTTTTTTTTTTGAAAAATATGAGTGCACTAGATATTGAAGTCCTTGATCCAACAAAAATAAATTGAATTTTGATATAGACAAAAAAGTTACAGGTTTTTTTTTTTTTTAACGAGGGGAATCGAGTGCAGCACGACCCCCCATATAACCCCACACCGTCGATAAAATTTTTACTGTGACGGGCAGTCCTGGCGGGACACACCAACCGGTACCTTGGGAGCACCAGAGAGTCAAACCCATGGTGGGCACCCTGCTACAGGGAACACCTTAACCAACTGAGCTGGGACCGGCGCCCCAAAAAAGTTACAGGTTAAACAGTCATGCTATGTAGGTGCTTGAGGAATTTAGAGACGACAAAGCAGTTAAAGAAAATTACATTTCAGCCAAAGAAACTATCAACCAAGAATTGGAAACCTTGCCTAGATATGGGGTTACAAATCCTAAAGGGTTGAATTAGAATTTTTATCCTTCATGGAAAAGAAGTTATGCGTTATATGAGGGTGGTGATCACTTTTTTTTAAAATGTTATTTCACGAAAAACTGGATTTTCTAGGGAGATGGAAAGAAAAGTCACAATCTGATGATTCAGAAATTTTTTGAAAAATATGTTTAGAATCTACAAATAAATTTTAAGAGCTTTGGTTTTGCATCATCTTCAGGAATTCCTCATGGGTTTTATTACCTATAGGTGCCCCCAAAGTAAAAAGATTTGGATTAAAAAGAAGAATTATTTGATTAATCTGGATTTGTCAAAATTGTAAAACTATTTATTAGGATCACCCACTTAGAATTCTTAATATTTAGAAGGTATTTGTTCTTCTTCTTATTTCCCCACACATCGAGGTAAGATCAAGAGACTCACACTTTGATGTTTTAAAATAATACATCTCTCAGGATTTAAAGGCTTATAAAATTCAAGAAGGGACTCCGCTTTATTGTCCCACACAAATGAAGTAGGTATCTTTGTGCAATACATAGGCATCACTATGGGAGTATTTGAAAAGGGACTCCACCACCAGGAAGTCTGGCTACAAAATCCACCTGTGGCTTAATTAGAGACATGCAGTGGGTAGTGAAAGAAAGGTGGAACCCCGAGAACGGATGTCCGGACCCCCGGGCCCGAAGGATCTGAAGGACGCTAGTCCAAAATAGAAATGCCCACAGCTGGGAGAAGGGCAGAGCTCAAAGCAAGGAGAGGCCGAAAGAGTTTGCCATCAAAATTGTGGATAAGGAAGCACAGACACCCAGCGTCCAGAGCCCACATCGAATAAAGATGTTCTGAGTTCAACCGTGACTCCAATCGGAGAATGAAGGCCCAGGACCTGGATGGCGGAGCTCCACCAGAAACTTAGAGGCAAACACGGAGGAAACCAAGAGGAACTCTAGAGGGCGGGGTCCGCAAACTTGAAGGGTACCCAATCAAATTTGAAATGCCCACAGTGAGGAGAAGGGCGGACCCTGGAGCTCAGAGAGGTAGCAAGAGTTCGATGTCTATACAATGGCGTCGAGGGTGAATTTTGGTCAACGAAGTCTAATGGCTCGGGCCCAAGGGAGGAAATTGCCGTCGGCGGCAAGTTTCATCGTTTATAACGGACGGCCAAGGCAGGCCTCGGGGTCGAAGGGGATGATCTCCCTGCGCGAAGAATGGCTGCGGTGGTGTAAGGTTCTGGATTGGTGGTGAGGGCACCCACAAAGGTTTCTCAAGTTTTTAACACATGGGTTTTCTGCGCGATGCCGTGCTTTATTATTTTCATTCCTTCTTAATGTTTCTTATTTAATTAAATGCTTAGAAATCACCAAAATAATGCTAGGGAGGGCGAACGGAGGACCTACCTCAAACACGCGATGCGGGGAGATGTGGGATCCACCTATGATTGATGAAATGATGTTGAAGGCGATGAATGTGACGGTATCAAAGATGGTGGGCTCCTCAATGAAGTTCTCCAATCGCTCTGCAATTCTGTCAAATGATAAAGACGGGTCGGAGTGGGAATTTTATACCCCTAATCGCCATTAATGACCCTATTGAATGTAGGTACGGCGAGAGAAAAGTTGGTGAATTCAAAAAAATGACAATGACAGCAAGAGACCCAGGGTTCAACGGCCAGGGAGGCGCTTGGCGGCGGCTGTTGAAGTTTCGGGTTGGAATGGCGGCGACGAAGAGAGAGTCGGGGCCCAGAGGGTGGAGTTCCGCCAAAGATCCGCCATCATGGAAGGCGGAGTCATCACAAAATTTTGGGCTCAGAATTTTGGATGGCTGAGCCCGGAGCACCCAAAGGTGGTCAAGGCCTCCCACAAATTTTGGTCAGCGAAAATGGTGGTGAGACCCGGAGGGCGGGACACCGCAGGAAGTTTGTTGTCAGGGACGGCGAAGCACGGTCAGAACCCTTTTATATGTTTAGTGGCCTCCCACAAATATATGTTTAGTGGCCTTGCCACTTTTATTGAAACAAAAGCCATCATATTCTTGTACATAATAGTAAAAACAAAAAAATACCAAAATAATAGTAAAACTGGAGTAAAATTGATTTTAGAAAATGCTAAAATAATATTTTACCATCAATTTCCTAAAAATCCACCCATAACACCCCAATTTTTTTAACTAGTCACATTTAAGAGAAATATTTTTTCAAATTTCAAAAGTTAAATATTTTACATGTTCACTTTACAAATATTAAATTTTATTTAAAAGCAATAATTTTCTTAGCTTTTAGTTGGTTCAAAACCAACTTATTAATAAGTAATTAATCTATGGAAAGTACTATTAATATAGTATATAATATAATAAAATCAATAATATGTTCTATATAAATATATAATAATATGCAATAATATTATATATAAATAATATATGAAATATTATTATTATTTTATATTATATTATATTACATCATAAATGTAATATATATATATATCTCAGTTTGATTCGATAGCAATGGCAGAGTTTAGATGAACACTCATTTGTAATGGAAGACTAGGATCTCAACTAGCTCATGGAATAAAAAAGATTAAAAGTTTAGATTTTGATTAAAAATGTGAATTTTTTGTGGTATATTAGATCTAAAATTAAATCTTAATATGATTCTTAAGGGTTGGTGAAAAAGTATAAATAAAGCTTAAAACCATTGTAAAAGAGATAGTAACAATGTAATAGTATTAGCCCACACAGGTAGCGGAGTTGGGCTTTAGCAGCGGGTTTGCAGATCTCAGTGCAATGGATGTGAGGATTGGGGATACCTCTGAGTTAACAAAAATATATATATTGAATGATAGTTGAAACTAATAAATCATATTATTGTACTAACTACTTAAAAAAAAGTAAATGTAAGAAATAAAGACAATCATTCTTTTAATAGATGATATTATATTATTTATATAAAAATAATTTATATAGTATAATATAATAGAATAAATAATATGTTATATATAAATATATAATAATATTACATATAAAGAATAAATTATATATATATATAATTTATTTATTATTATTATTTATAAATTAATTAATTTTATATAAATATATTTCAAATATATATCAATTTTTTTAATGCAATAGATTTACTTAAATTTATTTTATATAATTCATTGTATTATTTAATTATCTTAAATTTTTTATATAAA
>VDFB02243111.1:0-23089 GCA_007258455.2 Sequoia sempervirens | reverse complement strand
GTTAGAGTTTGGCTTCATCATAGGGTACATATCACCTTGCATTAGACTTTTAGAGAGGTCACTTTTACAAACTTTAGGAGTAGTCTGCCATCTATACTCTAGAAAGGTCATAGTGTCAACGAAATCTGTCATTGAACCTAGTCTTATCATCATATACTTTGTCCTACAGAGAGTTGTCCTAGCTCATCAGTCTAGTTAGGAAACTCAACTTGTCTTTGATCTTCGTCCTACATTGGTTCCTTGACTTAACTAAATTGACACTTTGGTTTGACTTTAGGTAGTTGGTCCTTCCACCTTGAGTTTATAGAATTGATCATTTTAGGGTCTCATTTAGACTTCTTGCACCCTTGGATTCTAGACTAGTATCATCATAGGACATCCCTTATTTTGCATAAGAAAACCCCAAAAACATAGAATAGAGTCATACAGTTTCTAGATATAGTTTTGCATTTCCCGCATATTGAGCTTGTCTTACATGGTTGAAACTAGGTCTAAGAGAATAGAGAGAGAAAACATGTCGAACCCAAGCGAGTTCATCAACCCATTTTCTTCAAGACCTCATAAGACTCTATTAGACAAATTTACCACTAGAAACACTCAAGGACATGTTACAATAGAAGACATAGAGGCTACCGCACAAGACCCTGAGTTTGCCTCTTTTGTAGATGAGTACCTAGCAAACGATCGTCAACGGTTCTTAGGAAAATTGCTAGCTGAAGGTGCTACCTTACCTATAGGATTTGATATTAGTACCTTACAAACTCAACCTACACAAGGGACAAATACCACGACTGCTAGTACTACTATACCTCAAGTCAGCACGACTATGCCATCTAGCACATCTACACAGAGTACGACAGTCCATACGTCCCCATTTGGTACACCTACTATGACATCGGGATTTAGTTTCACTACAGGGGCTTCATCATCTATTCCCTTCAGTCCTCTTAGCGGGAGTAAAAGACCTAAAACATCAGCCCATACATCTTATGTCGGTGTCACAAGTGCGCAATCAACAACCACACCTACTGCTAGCATTATAGGTACCTTGCCACAGTCGATGGCCATACCTAGTGTTCAGGTCACTAGTACTATACCAAGGATTACATAAATAGGGGGCATTCCCTCCTTCCAATATGGCAATCAAAATCCACCTTTCCAGACTAGCAGTCAAAACCAATTTACATCGGTTCTGAATCAGAACCCCTTTTCACAGATTGGTAGTCAGAATCCGTCTACCCAGATTCCAGGCCAAAACTATTTCACATCGGTTCCGAATCAGAATCCCTTTGTACAGAGTGGTACTCAGAATCCATTTACACAGAATCCAGGACAACATCAATCTATGCCGATTCCAAACCAGAATACATTTACCAACATTCCGAATCCAAATCCACCTCAGATGCCAACGTTCAATCAAAACCCATCACGAGACTTTGGATTTCAGAATACATATATGGATCCGCATAATCCTTCTAGCACATCTTTGACTCAAGTTGACATCCTACAAACACAAATGCAGGCATTACAAACGTAAATGGATAACATGTCAGTGTCAACTAAGAAATCATTTTCACCAAAGGACATATGCCCATTCCTTTTTGATAGATCATTGTACATGACACCTTTCCCTCACGGATATGTCATACCAAATCTTCCTAAGTACAATGGCAAACGCAATCCAGTAGAACATATCAGGGAATTTTCTACCATATGCATTGATGTTGCTTACGACCCCACGTACCTTATGAGGCTATTTCCATGAAGTCTTGTAGGGGTTGCACTAGAATGGTTTTCGGGTCTAGATTCTAGCATTAGATCATGGGGAGAGCTAGTCGAGAAATTTGTGGAGCAATTCTCCTTCCACATTGACCATGAGATAAATATAGCAACCTTGTGCCACACAACACAAGACGAAGGTGAAACATTCATTGCTTTCTTCCAGAGATGGAGAACTATTGCTAGTAGATGTCTTGTCGAGATACCTGAAAAACAAAAGGTCACAATGTTTCAAGAAAATCTTCATCCAAAACTCAGGAGTAACTTAAGGGTACATTGTTGCATATCTTTTTCGGAACTAGTGGAAAAGGGGGTGATAATAGAGAAGGATCTCATTGAAAAGGGTGAACTCAAGATGACAACACCCAATCGAAACACGGTCGTACAAAATGCCCCCACCGACAGAAACAGATTCTGGTCTCGCAACAAAAATGTCACCAATGATGGGGTGGTGGATGCTAAAACATTACAAGCAAGACCCCTCCTCACATTACAAGGACCTCATACTTTTGCTAACATGCTTAATGCTGTCAATCAACCTCCCAACATGGTCTCAAACACTCAACGTCCACCACCAAGGAGATTCCAGAAACGTGAGTTCACTCCCCTAGGGGAACCCATTGAATCGGTGTTCAAACAGCTGTTACAACACAACCTTATACAATTGCAGGAACCAAGACAATACGATCCAGGACAGTTTAAACCAACTTGGTGGGATGACAATTCCTTCTGTGATTATCATAGGACAAAGGGACACAACCTACAAAACTGTCGACAACTGAAGAACATCATACAGGATCTTGTTGACAAGAGAATCATTGAAGTTAGTGGACAAAAACAAAAGACATCGAACACTGATCATCAAGTCTTTTCAGACCCACTACATGACCATGGGAAAGGAACTGTCCCCAGTTAGAGTACTAAGACCAATATGTCAGCCAATTATGCGAATATAAAACATGACTATGATAGTGGCAAAATCATTCATTGCCTTCGCGCCGCCAAGGACAACATCAATACCATTATTATCAAGGCTAATCCGGAATGTGCGGTCAATACTCATCATACAAAGTTTGTTATCCAAGGCCCTCCATCACAGCAAGCATCACAACCTTCCAAGTTACAATATAACCTACTTGACCAGTTGGGGTAGACCCCAGCCCAAATTTCAATCTTGGAATTGTTGCGTATCTCCCCCGAGCATCGGTCTATCCTCGATAAGGCTTTACAGAACACCACGGTCCCTAATGACCTTGATGTCAATCGTTTCCAGGAGATGGTGGGCTACTTGACCAATAATCATCATGCCACATTTTCTGAGCAAGACTATGCCACAGATAAGATGAACCACAATGACCCTTTACATCTAGAAGTCCTTGTTGATGACACCAAAGTTAGACGAGTTTTGGTAGATGGAGGAGCAGGGTTAAATCTATGCACTTTAAAACTAATTAAGGCATTAGGTATTTCAGAAGCATGCGTAGACATCACCAAGAGTATTTTCATTAAGGCTTATGATGATGAAGAAAGAAAATCAAAGGGGGTGGTAACACTTCCTATCAGAATTGGTCCTGCGGTAATGGAGACAAAGTTCCAGGTCTTGGATCTCACCCTCCCTTATAACCTTTTGCTAGGTAGACCATGGATTCATGCCATGAAGGCAGTCCCTTCCACATATCATCAATGCCTTAAATTCCCTTACAATGGCACCGAAATAACTATCGATGGTGATCCTGATCCTTTTCAGTATTGCACTAACCTAAAGGACATCCCTCAATGTCAAGTGCCAGTCAACCAAGAGGCCTCATCGTCTAATCCATCTTCTTATGTTGACCCGTCCACGCTCACTCGAACATCTCTTGCACCTTCACTTCCCACTACTCCTAGGGTTGAGATCCAAGACAAGGGTTGTGGAGAGTATTATATGAAGACTTCCTATTGTGTTAGCCACTTGGTCCCTCCTAAGTCATATGGTTTGCCTACAATAGGTAGGGGATAGTCTATAATCACTATACATGTTCCCCCCACAACAACTTTCACTAAATGGGGTGAATTAAGCAAAGAGGCTGTAGATACAGAAGATGTTACTTCGTGGCTGTATAAGGAAGATAATCAAGAACCCCTTTTACTTGCTCATATTCCTACAAGACTATACGGAAAGGGTTTCAAAATCATGCAAAGCAAAGGATATGATGGACAAAGTGGTTTAGGCTTAAACCAAGATGGCAGAATTGAACCAATATTTGTTTCTCAGTGGCCAAAAGGAGTAGGGTTAGGGTTTCAACCGATTCAGATTGGCGTTCCTAGTACTCCATTACTCTTACTTGAGGAAGTACGTGCTTCAGAAGACATTAAGACATCTCATGAACCAATAGACCAAAATCGTTGTAACTCTCCTGACTCTAATGATTATGAGTGGGATTCCTTATCCTCTACTTCTACCATGGACCTTGACAAGTTATTTGGAGAACTTGACTTGCTATTAAGTTCCTCACCAAATCATTTAAATTCCTGTCCACCAAAGAAAATGACAAAAGAGGAGTGGTTTAAACACTACTATTGGGAATCACTTGATCCTACCTCTTGGCAACCTGAGCCACCTCTTTCTGATTGTCAAACCTTGGCATTAGGCCCACCTATTTATCCACCTAGACCCAAACCCAAGAGCAAAAAGGACTTGGTACAAGACTTTTGTGACCACATGAATAATTCAATTTTTACATTGACTCCATTAGACTTTGATAACTCCGACGATGACATGCCTTTAGTTTATCCCCAACTCATAGATTGGGATCAACAAGATACACCCGTTTTAGATACTTTTGAGAACAACGAAGCGATTGCTGAGTTCCTGGGATTACGTGAAGGCATACCTAATGGGGATCATAAAGCTGGTTTTACCATTGACTTGGACAATAAAGCATATTTTGGGGAATCTGTTCAACCCTCCAGTCGCAAAAATGAGAAAAAGAATAAACAAGATAAAAAGGATGAGTCTCTAGGTGAAAACCGCAAGGCACCTCTAGACCATGAAAAAGTAAAAAGAAAGGACGCATCAGAAGGTGAAAACCTCTCTGAGGCACCTAAGGATGGAGGTTTGAACATTCTCCCCATTGCACAAGAAAAGTCACCCATGCTCGTGGAAAAGAGATGGTAGAAGTCAACATAGGCACAAAGAATCCTCGATTAGTTTATTTGGTGTCGCAGGCAACACAAGAGAATCAGATTTCCACAACCTACGAACAAAGGCTTGATTAATTTTGGCGGTCATATCTTGGGCATGCGGGTTGGATCTGAACTTGTTCTACATCCTTTCATACAACCAAATGCTAAACCCGGTAAAGTTGAGAAAAATGCATCCTAAGAATTGCTTTATTAGTCAAGGCGGAACTCAAGAAGCTGGAGGCGTTGGTTTCATCGGACTATTGACTATCTGATTAGTTCCAATCCTTATACTGGGATTACCAAACGTGGGAATTAGCATGCATAGCGATTTTAGAGATATCAACAAAGCTGTCTAAGGATGACTTCCCTTTGCTAATATAGACATGATAGTTGACATGTATTGAGGATATGAGATGTTGTCCCTTATGGATGGATTCTTAGGGATATAACCCGGTCGAATAGCCAGCGAAGATCAACCCTAAGACAGCCTTCACTTGTCCTTGGGGAATGTATTGTTGGAATGTTATGCCCTTCAGACTCAAGAATGCGGGAGCAACCTATCAATGTGCCATGACCACTATCTTTCATGATTTAGTACACACTTGTATGGAGGATTATGTCGATGACCTTATTGTAAAATCCAAGACAAGGGCACAACATTTATAGGTTTTAGACAAGGTATTTCAGAGGCTAGAGAAGTATAATGTGAGACTCAATCCAAAGAAATGTGTGTTTGGAGTCAAGTCAGGAAAGCTATTAGGTTATATCATTTCTAGACGAGGCATTGAAGTAGATCCAGCTAAGGTAAAAGCAATTATGGACATGCCACCACCCAACAATCTCAATCAACTAAGGACATTACAGGGAAGGTTGCAATCTATCAGAAGATTCATAGTGCAGCTAGCAGACAAGACACATCCTTTTCAACATCTACTTAAGAAAGGAGTACCCTTTGCATGGACACCTAGGTGTGAAGAGGCTTTTCAACTGATTAAAGAATATTTACTTACACCACCTGTCTTAATGCCACCTATTGAAGGAAGGTCGTTGATTCTTTATATCACAGCAACCCATTCATCACTCGGAGCATTGCTTGCACAGAATGATGATGAAGTTCATGAAAGGGCAGTCTATTATATCAGTCGGACTTTGGTTGGTTATGATCTCAACTATAGTAACATTGAACGTGCCTGTCTTGCAGTAGTATTTGCTACCCAAAAACTGCGACACTACATGCTAAACCATCAAACAATGTTGATTGCTAAAATAGATCCTCTGAAATATCTTCTTAGTAAGGCAGCATTAACAGGACGACTGGCCAAGTGGGTCATGATACTTAGTGAGTATGATATACAGTATGTAGAGAGAAAGGCTATTAAAGGACAAGTCATTGCTGATCAATTAGCTGATGCACCAATATAGGTAGATCACCCATTAGTGGAAGACTTTCCTGATGAGTTCATATTCACTTTTGACACAAACATAACATGGAAACTGTAATTTGATGGCTCACATACAAATCATGGTTCAGGGGCTGGGATATTGTTTATCACACCACAGGGTGATTCCATCCCTAAATCATTCAGGATTGCATTTCCATGAACTAACAACATGGTGGAATATGAAGCTTTAGTGACAGGTTTACGCATGGCAGTCAAGTGGAAAATCAAGAACCTACAGGTATATGGTGATTCTCAACTAGTAATAAGACAGGTAAATGATGATTATGAGACTAAGGATGAAAAGCTTGCTCCGTACAAGCGCATGGCTGATAGTTTTAAAGAGTACTTTGATAAAGTCAAGTTTCATCAGATACCTCATGTTTTAAACAAAGCAGCAGACGCTATGGCTACAATTGCCTCACTCCTTGACATTCCTAACAACGTGCCTAAGTTTGAGTTCTTGATCGAACAGCTTTTGGTCCCTGCCTATGATATCCCAGATTCTGAAATGGTGTGTGACATTGTTGGTCCTGATTCCCCATGGTACAAAGAAAACTATGATTACCTTCATGCCGAAGTCATCCCCATTGGCCTATCCAATAACCAACGTAGGACATTCCTTCGCAAGTCAGCCAAATATACCATCGTCGGAGACACCCTATATAGACGTGCTTTAGATAATACCCTATTGAGATGTCTTGATTCTACTGAAGCACAGCAACCTTCGTGGGGTGCATGAATGGTTCCCCATTCTAGCGGTCCCTACCTTAGCTAAAAGATTATGAGGCGGGTTATTATTGGCCCTCACCCATGGAAAAAAGACTCATATGTCTTTGTAACGAAATGTCGCCAATGCCAAGTTCATGGAGACTTGATACATGCCCTAGCATAGGAGCTCTATCCTATCACATCACCATGGCCCTTCGCCCAATGGGGACTCGACCTCATAGGTAAGATCCACCCCACCTCATCTAATGGACACAAGTTCATTATCACTGCCACTAAGTACTTTACGAAGTGGATTGAAGCCATTCCTATGACATACATTACCGGCACATAGATTTCTAGATTTATCTTAAACTATATCATCTGTCGGTATGGTGTCCCTCAATCTATAATCACTGACAATGGCTGCCCATTTAAGAACCAAGAAGTCCGTCACTTGTGTGATCAATTTCATATTCAACATCACTTCTCTACTCCATACTACCCACAAGGTAACGGCCAAGCGGAGGCGTCTAACAAGACCATCATTAGAATCCTCAAGAAGACTGTCAATGATGCTGGTAGTGACTGGCATTTACAGCTTAACCCTGCCTTATGGGCTTATCGTACAAGTATCCGTACTCCCACTGGTGCTACCCCATACTCACTTGTCTTTGGATCTGAAGCCATTTTGCCTATTGAGGTCGAGATTCCATCCCTAAGGGTATCACTGAAGGGCCACATTGACGATGAAGAGTACCGAGTGTCGAGACTCCATGAGTTAGAATTCCTGGACGAGCGTAGACAGAAGGCACTGGACCATCTCCAAGCATATCAGAATTTCCTTCGTCGTAGCTATAACAGGAGGGTTTTAAACAGAAATTTTGACATTGGTGACCTGGTTTTAATGGAGAATCCAAAGAATCAAGCAGAAAGAGACAAACCAGGAAAGTTTGAACCTAATTGGTTGGGACCTTATGTTGTTACAGAAGCTTTTGGATCAGGAGCGTATCAACTCTCTACTCCTGAAGGTGAACCATTGTCCTCACCAATCAATAGTATGCATCTGAAGAAGTTCTACGCATAGCTTCTGGGAGCCTTTGTCTTATTTAGCAAAAATACAAAAAAATCAGAAAATAAAAAAATCGTTATCAAGGGGAAAACCTGGTAAACAGGCGTCTTGGTAACACCAAAAAAATTAGTTAATATGGAAAATAGTAAAGATAAATCAATCGTCCAATGGTGAAAACCACTTCGGTGGCACTTTGGATAGGTACCATGGTGAAAACCTGGCAAACAGGCGCCATGTGTACTCAACCCTGCTCCTTTGTCTACTATTATTCTAATCTATCTTGTACATACACCACTTACCTGTACATAGTCCACTACCCTGTACATACTACCTATCCCTGTACATAGTCTTTATCCCTGTACATAGTCCACTTCACTGTACATAGCCCACATTCGTGTACATAGTCCACTATCCTGTATATATCTTTTACCTTTTATGTCCATCACTTGTATATATTATTCCTAATAAGTGGTAGTCTTTTCCATAGCTTGGAGCGATTGACATCGAGAGCATTTCATATCCCCCATCTTACCCTATTCATAATCAATTGGTCTTATGCTACATTTGAGGCGGAACCTTGACTGCGTCACATTGGTTCATTGTAGTTTGTGTTGGGCGTAAAACCATAAAGAAAATCCAAAACATTACCAAAATGACACGAAAACACAAAAAAAAAAAAAATCAAAACATTTTCAAAAATCCAAAATAGAGAATTAGTCGGTCGCGCAATAGGTCTTTGTGATCATGTTGAACTACATTGCCTTCTTGCATTTGAATGGGCGTAGGCAGAACCATCTGCCGATGTGGTTTTTTGGGGCGTTGGGTCGATTGGTTTGGGTTTGTGCGTACCCAGAGGTCGTGGTCACAATCCATATGTCTGTATAACAAGGTCATTGGTTGTGTCGAACTACGAGGTCTCTGCGTGTACAACGTAGGCAAGGCACATCACACGATGAGCTCCCGAGGCCACACTAGGTCAGTCCATTAGGGTTCGTCGCTTTCACTTTCACACACATCTTTTATTTGTAGTCAGTCTTGTCGGTCAAGTCAAGTCGAACTACAAGGTCTCTGCGTGTACAACGTAGGCAAGGCACATCACACGATGAGCCCCCGAGGCCACACTAGGTCAGTCCTTTAGGGTTTGTCGTCACACACGGTCAATTGTCAACACATCATATCAAGTCATGCATTACTCTGGTGAACAAGTCAGCTATGTCTCTGAGTCATATCAAACAACTTGCCATACAAAACAATTCAAACAGATCAACCAACCGTCTGCCACAAGATGTGTCCTTCTTGGAAACAGATGTTATCAAAATAATCAACCTATGTCTTATTCAGGATGTGTCCTTCCTGCGTAATTGACAAGGTCAAAACAATCAAACATAGCCTTACACAGGTTATCACATCAACGGCATCTGACTCAACGTCTTATACGATACATGTCTTTCTGAAACCAGGCTTTGTCATGCCTTATACAGATAGTCATAACATCGAAACCAGACTCACAGTCTTATCCGGTATGTGTATCTCTTGCAATCAGGCTCTATCAATCAAACAAATCAAACAAACAAATCATGTTTTGGCAAATATTTTCATTGGCTTATTGACTATATGGCTTATTTATCTTATCATTTATCTTGAATTGATGACTAGGATTCATGTTACTAGCTTTCTCAATGATGTCCCATGAAGGATTTAGAGAAGCAACGACGTATCAAATTCTATTTTCTTTGACTGTTGTCTGTCGATTGTCTTTTAAATTTGATTTTGAGTCATGTTACTAGTTTCCTCAAGGATGTCCCATGAAGGATTTAGAGGAGCAATGACGTCTCATGACCTGTCTTTTCTTTTGTTTGCTGTCTGTGGTTTGTCCTGACAAAAAGAATGGGGCAACTTGTGTCCTTAGTATGAGTTAACGACACTCCTTGTCTGTGACTGTCTATTTTTAGCAAGTGGATGACCTTGCACACCTTGATTTATGTCATATCCCGGTGTTTGTCTCCATTTGTATTAGTCCCGCCCAATGATGATAAAGTGCAATACCTTTTGTGATACGGTAAAATATCGAAGATTCCTAACACTAACATTTATCTTCTGTCTTTTCATTCTTTGTCGATCTTCCATTCCGCATTAACAATTCTTCTTTCTTGCATTATGACGAGGTCCTGTGACACAAAATGGTATACATCATCCTGCATCAACATACATGTTAGAAACATACATATATATATAGGCATATGTCACATTTAGATTATCATGGCATAATAGAAAATAATCATCATTTAACATTGCACATCATAAGTAATAAACTGTAAATACATACATCACATGTCATTATATATATAACATCACATACCATCTCATCATCATATAGAATCATATGTCACATAGAATCAAATTTATCGCATTAGTTGCATAAACAACATAAAGTACATACAACCATCCATCACATAGGCATATCATATAGACATCACATGTATAAATCAAGACTGCATAATCAATAAATAGACAATGCATATCATAAAATCACCGCCAAAATCATATATACATATCGCTCATATGTGTCACATCACAATGTCATAATGTATCATAAATACATGGAAGCCCGCAGGCTATTGGATCAAAATACAATGTCTCAAATGGACCTCAAAACTGTATCTCTATCCTGAACTACCACTGCCATCATGTCGGGAGTGTGTAGGGGACTGATGCTGGGAACCTACTGATCTCGGAGCTGTGGGAGGTCTGTCATATGGCCCTGCTCTGCGTGGCTGATCCACTCCCTCTGTGCTCACTATCCGTGTGTGGGTCCTGGTCTGAGACCTGCTGCTCTGTGCTGCTGAAAAACTGGGAGCCCGTCTCTCTATGGGAACCTCTGCCTCATACAAGTCTCGGTAATATCTCTCCCTCTCGCCGGCTCTAACCAACTCTCTGGCAAATGCTGCTGATGGTCCTATACATAATGACCTGAGCTTTGTGAATCTCTGCTCAGTCTCCTGCCGCCGGGCTACAGCCTGATCCCTCTCCAACAAGGCTCTGTCTCTCTCCACCCTGTAAGCATCTCTCTCTACCATCAACACCCTCATCTGCTCCTCCAAGGAGGCAACCTGGGCTCGTAATATATCAGTGTCGGGCGCCTCTGCCTCTGTCTCATCCTGGCGGACCCTGTCTCGCCCATCCTCCTCCTCGTCCATCTCCTCCAGGATCTGATCCCTGATCTCTCTCTCGTGATCATCCTCCTCCTCATCATCCTCCTGGTAGGCACCTAACAATCCAAGGGCATCTACCTCTGCCTCCTCTCCCACGGCCTCCTCTACAACTACCTCCTCGGCACCTGCCTCTGCCTCTGCTAGGATGTCAGGGATGTCTGGGATAACTGCCTCAGCTGGCTGCTCCTCCTCGCCACCCCTGGCCACATCTAGCATGGCCACATCCTCCTCTCCTCCCCTCTCCTCTCGGATCGGTGACAAGGCTGCTCCTCGTCCCCGTCGACCACGCCTCCCTCTCCTGCCTCCGCGTCGGCCACCTCTGCCATCATCCCCACCATCACCTCGGCCTCCTCTACCTCCTCGACCACCTCCTCTGCCCCGTCTGCCTCTGGGACCTCTAACACGCCGCTCTACTGGTGCTGGCTGCCCTGGATCTGTCAAAGGAGTCGGCCTGTGTAGTGCCCACCACTGATCATAAGCTGGAGTCGTCCCTGGATCTGCTGGTCCACCCCTCCATCCCCATGCCTGTGCCTGTAACCCATCAATATCTGCCTCTGCAGTGGCAACTGGAATCTCTGGCCCCCACAACAGGACCTCTCGTGAGGACCGAGCAAACTCTGCTCTCCCTCGAGGTACATCCTGTACCTCTCCATACTGTCTCAAAACCCGGTCTGGCAACTGCCGCTCTATGATGTGCATATGGGACACTGTCCGTCCCACTAAATACTGTGTCTGTCGACAATATGGCAAATGCTCGCCCTCATCTGACCACACCTCGCAGTCTAGGTATGGTCTCCATGTAAACTCCTGCATCAGGTCTATAGCATGTCTATAGTAGCCCGTGTCTCCAATGTGGTGCTGAGTGGTGGCTCCCGCATACCGAAAGGCGTAGGGCGCTCCCCGAGCTAGGTCTACTGTCACCGGTGGTCTAAAGATAGCAATATGCTCCCACGCCCATACCATCAGGAGCGTGGTGCCGCAACTCATCGACTGTGCCTCTCTATAGGCAATGTCATGAAGGTGGAAGTATAGCATCCCCAGCACACACGAACCCCAAGCATATACAACTCGGCGCTCTAGCATGCCTACTAGTATCTCACCCCATCCCACAGGAAATCCATGACCTCGGCGGTCAGGCAGTACATTCCCACCTATCAGTGTTGCCACTAGACAGTCTAACTGTCTATACCTCTGGGCTAACACCTGCCATATGATCTCATAATCATCCACCCCTAGTTGTCTAACATCAGCGTGGGGGTAGTATCTGCACATCTCCGCTATACCCCTCTGGGTATCATAGACTACCCGTGTGCCTCTAATAGGCAGTCTTAGAATCCTATACACGTCCTCCAAAGTCACTATAGCCTCTCCAGTCGGAAGATGGAAGGAAGAGGTCTCCGAGTGCCACCGCTCGCAAAGTGCTGTCAGTAAACCCCGATTTGCCCTAATCTGGGGCATATCGGTCACGTGCAACAAACCCAAATGCCATAAAATCCGTCGCTCGGCCGGCCGTAAGCTGTCTCTGAATCGAAACGTTGTGGGTCTCGACTCACGTGTGTAGATAGGGTCAAGAACAACCTGCAACAACATGCCTCATGTCAGCCTGAATCATCTACCCTAGTGAAAAATGAATGTTTTGACATAAAATGCAAATGCGTCGTTATTTTGCAAATGCATCATTTTTTAAACACATGCGTCGCTTTTATACAAATGCGGTCCACAAATTACAAGTGCGTCATTATTAATCAAATGCGGTTAATTATTATCAAATGCGTGCTAAAATCAACATTTGCGTTGCATAATCTCAAATGCGTATCAAAAGAAGCAAATGCGGCTACAAATATGCATATGCGTTTCAAACAATCACATGCGTATCAGAATAAACAAATGCGTATCATAAAATTCACATGCGTAGCTAAATTTCAAATGCGTATCACAATGATCAAATGCGTAACACAAAAAACACATGCGGTTATTTTTTCTAAACTAGCCTAAATGGTTGGCGTTAAAATGCAAATGCAGCTTTTCGCAAGCAGATGCGTCATTCGCGCATACAGATGCGGTGCAAATTAAATTGTGACGCACAATTAAAAATGCAATAAATACCTTAAAAAGCGCGCAAATGAAAAAATTTCAAAAGACAAGTTTTAGGTCCATACCGGGGGGTCCGCGCCAGCTGGTCTCTGGAACGTCCTGATCCTGTAGGCACGATGATGGGTGGCTGGAACTGGAGACATCCTCGCTGAAAGTCAGAGCAAACTTTTCAAATCTCTAAGCTGGGTGGGTGCAAATGAATAGTTTTTCACCCCAATTCCAATATATACCTAGGGCTTAGGTGGCATTTTCTTCCTACTGGCCGTGTAAACTTCCGTTTTCTATCATCCCGTACCCGTCCCTCCCGTTTCCGAACCCAATTCCGTCAACTGCATTGCATTTCTGCCTATCTACTAGACTAATCGGGCACATTTCCAAATTTTTCTGAACATTTCAAAAATTTGTCAATTTTTCCGAGGGGGCATACCTTCACCTGTTCTAATCCGGAGCTTGACTGGGGCATATTTTCATTGATTTTCTTTGACACAACGCCTAAACGACATTGTATCAAAGAGGGGCAAATGTCTTGAACCGAAATACGGTTTAAACTGCGAGCTTCATATTACTGCACTTAATTAGAGTATTATTCATGGTTATGATTAAATAATGTCAATTGTTAATTAATTCATCTTAACATTAATTCATCTATTAATTAAAATAATCTCAATTATTTAATTAATTCACTTTCTTCATTCTATCTAATTAATTAAATGGCGGCTGCTTATTTAATTATGTTTACTAGTCAGCAATTCTTCGGTTAAATTAATAAATTCTTGTTTAATTTACTCTTTATCATATTCCGACACATAATTGATAGGGCTAGCTACGACTGCATTTGTTATTCATTAAATTCCCTTAGTCATAATTAAATAAATATTATTTATTTAATTATCCTTCGAATATTGAGTCTTGAATTAAATGAATTATTTAATTCATTAATTCTATTTTAACACATTCTTCTATATTTTAGATAATTATGTGAGTTATCTAAATATTCACTTTTACTCAACTCGACATCTATTTTAATTGTTCAGTTAACTATTGATTTAATGTTTGAGTGGCGTCTTCGAATAATCTCTTCGTCTAACCATTCAATCATCCACTTCTAACTCAATTGCGTGTACATGCAGATTAATTAAATATTGTTATTTAATTAATTAAGTGTTGTGTGTGCATTCGAACAGAGAGTTGCTTTAATCAATCTTTATCTTTGTCATGCAAAGATATTTCTAATGTTTTCAAATGTTGAACTGAAGATTAAACCATTTATTTAATCTTTAATTCTATTTCTAATTCGAATCACTCATGTCAATTCTATCAGTTATCTGAATGCATGTTTAATCTCTCAATCTCAACCGTCCGTTAATCTTTCAATCTTGGCCTGTCATTCGAATAATCAAATTTTCTATAAATTGATTTGTCATTCTTCATTCCAATCTCTCTCTCGAAATCTCTCGCGAATTTGTAACTTTGGAGAGCACTTTGTCTTGAATCTTCGATATTTTTCTAATCTTTATCAATAGGCTATACTTGCACAAACTTGAAAATCTGAGGGCAATTATACCATACAAGCGAAATGGAGAAGGGCAATCGAGATAATTCATGGAAATACGTTTGAAAATTGGTGAGATTGTTCTAGTTTTAATTACATTTTTACTTTCCCATGTTCTTTGTTGCTTAACGTATGAATTTGCATGTTAGATTTTAGTATTGTATGCATGTGTGCTTCTTACGATCTAATCTTTCTGGTGTGTCTATTGTGCAAAGCTCTTATTTGGCGTTACATTTTGGTGAACCCGACGTGAAGACACCATCTTCGTGAATCCGTAGATCTTTTAATTTTTGATTTTGTATATTTTTCGTACGGAACGACGCATGTGAAATTTTTGCACCGCAACTGATTTTCCGAACCGCATGTGAAGTTTCTGCACTGCAATTGATTTTCCGGAACCGCACGTGAAGTTTTTGAACCGCAATTGAGTTTATGAACCGCATCTGACAGAGAAATGATGCATCTGGAAATTCTTGAATTGCAAGTGATATCCCGAGCCGCAACTGAAAAAGAAACAATGCATCTGACTGGTAACAAAACGACGCAATTGACTGGTAAAATTTTATTTCTGCTTTCGGCAATCTAGAATTTTCAATTGATTTTCGTGTTACTGATATTTGATTTTCAAATAAGGTGGCCATTTGGAGTTAACAAGCTTTTTGCGGTGATTTACTTGGTGAAGATAAAATTGAAATTACTAATGATATCTTCTATAGGACGCTTGTCAAGACCCTAGTTAAATTTTGAAATAGGATTACTTGGTAGCGAAAGGAATCTTCATTTGGTTAAATTAATAAGTGTTCATCGTGTTTGTGCTAAAGTACAAGTCTCAAGCTACTCCTTACGATTTGGTATATCAGTATCCTCTCGCATCCGGGTATGACTTAGTGTAAGAGAAATGAGCACAACCTAGAACTTGGGCCTGCTCGTGGGAAAGTATCACCCCGTAATGACCTGTGCATCGGGAGCAGCACCGAACCCGAGGGGACTTCAATGTATACAAAAGGGGTTCCTGGGGAACCCCAAGAATTACGAGGGTTCACCTAGATGGATCCGAAGGGACTCAAGGCCAGATGGATCACAATCTCTACCTAATGGAATGCCGAATTAAATACTTTTATTGTAGAGACCAACCTATTTGTGGCTGCTGTTTGGTATTAGTGCAGTAAGGGCAAGATTGCTGCCCAAAGATTATCACTACTGATCCCCTTGAGTAGAGATATGTTCTTGGATGTCATTATCCATGAATTCAGAATTGGTGTGCTCGAAACACGTTAATGAGCCGTGGAGGGGAGCCAATGCCACCAAATTCCTAAGCTATCCACTCTCGAGAAGGAAAGGTGTTCATCACCAATCCGGGGTATAACTGGTGGGCTATACCAAGTATACAAACCCTAGGCCTTTGGCCTATTAGGATGTGCTTGTCTGTTATCACTTTAAACGATCTTTGAGTCCAAAATCGAAACTGAAAACACTTTGTCTTACGATTGTCTTTGATTGTCAGAATTTGATCATAGAAAACTGGGTCAGTTTAAATTTCATGGCACTGAAAATTCACAGAGAGTCGCAATTGTTCACCAGAAACACGCATCTAATTTTTAGAGTCGCATCTGTTAATTTTGAGTCGCATTTGTAATTTTTGCATCGCATCTGTAAGTTTTGAGTCGCATCTGTCAGTTTGGCTCGCATCTGATTTATATAGGTCGCATCTGGTTGTTTTGAGCCGCATCTGAAATTTCTGAGTCGCGCATGTCAGTTTGACTCGCATTTGTTTTAGAAACACCGCATGTGTTATATTCTGAGTCGCATCTGCTAGCTTGAGTCGCATCTGGTAATTTTGAGTCGCATCTGTCAGTTTGAACCGCAACTGTTAAATTTGAAACGCATCTGTCTGATTACCAAAAAAACCAAAATTCACTGTCACTGTCCAGTTAGCAGGGTTATACCAGTTTCAGTGGTCTTCATACAAACAGTCTTCGAAAATAGAAACCTGAAATGATTTGCTCAATTTTGCATCCTTTAGGTTCATTTAGTCATTACCATAGTTGTCTTTAGTTAGAGTTTGGCTTCATCATAGGGTACATATCACCTTGCATTAGACTTTTAGAGAGGTCACTTTTACAAACTTTAGGAGTAGTCCACCATCTATACTCTAGAAAGGTCATAGTGTCAACGAAATCTGTCATTGAACCTAGTCTTATCATCATATACTTTGTCCTACAGAGAGTCGTCCTAGCTCATCAGTCTAGTTAGGAAACTCAACTTGTCTTTGATCTTCATCCTACATTGGTTCCTTGACTTAGCTAAATTGACACTTTGGTTTGACTTTAGGTAGTTGGTCCTTCCACCTTGAGTTTATAGAATTGATCATTTTAGGGTCTCACTTAGACTTCTTGCACCTTTAGAGTCTAGACTAGTATCATCATAGGACATCCCTTATTTTGTATAAGAAAACCCCAAAAACATAGAATAGAGTCATACAGTTTCTAGATATAGTTTTGCATTTCCCGCATATTGAGCTTGTCTTACATGGTTGAAACTAGGTCTAAGAGAAGAGAGAGAGAGAGAGAGAAAACATGTCGAACCCAAGCGATTTCATCAACCCATTTTCTTCAAGACCTCATAAGACTCTATTAGACAAATTTACCACTAGAAACACACAAGGACATGTTACAACAGAAGACATAGAGGCTGCCGCACAGGACCCTGAGTTTGCCTCTTTTGTAGATGAGTACCTAGCAAACGATCGTCAACGGTTCTTAGGAAAATTGCTAGTTGAAGGTGCTACCTTACCTCTAGGATTTGATATTAGTACCTTACAAACTCAACCTACACAAGGGACAAATACCACGACTGCTAGTACTACTATACCTCAAGTCAGCATGACTATGCCATCTAGCACGTCTACACAGAGTACGACAGTCCATACGTCCCCATTTGGTACACCTACTATGACATCAGGATTTAGTTTCACTACAGGGGCTTCATCATCTATTCCCTTCGGTCCTCTTAGCGGGAGTAAAAGACCTAAAACATCAGCCCATACATCTTATGTCGGTGTCACAAATGCGCAATCAACAACCACACCTACTGCTAGCATTGTAGGTACCTTGCCACAGTCGATGGCCATACTAGTGCTCAGTCACTGGGGTACTGTTCAAGGGATTACACAAACAAGTAATTCTCCTTCCAATATGGCAATCAAAATCCACCTTCTGCATCATAAATAAACCAATTTACATCGGTTCCGAATCAACCCTTTTCAAGATAATAGTAGTCAAAACTGGCTCACCCGTATTCCAAAGCAAACTATTTCACATCGGGTTCCGAATCGTAATCCCTTTATACGTAGTAGCCTGTAATCTGTTTACATAGGAATCAGACAACATCAATCTATACACCCAAACCATTGGTTATTTACCAAATACTTCTCCGAACCAAACCACTTTATGCCAACGCCAAAATCAAACCCATCATGAGACTTTGACTTTATCATATATGGATCCTCTGTGATAACCTTCTAGCGCATCTTTGACTCATGTTGGACGTCCTACAAACACAATGTAGGCATTGCAAACACAAATGGATAACATGTCGGTGTCAACTAAGAAATCATTTTCAACAAAGGACATATGCCCATTCCCCTTTGATAGATCATTGTACATGACACCTTTCCCTCACGGATATGTCACACCAAATCTTCCTAAGTACAATGGCAAATGCAATCCAGTAGAACATATCAGGGAATTTTCTACCATATGCATAGATGTCGCTTATGACCCCACATATCTTATGAGGTTATTTCCACTAAGTCTTGTAGGTTGTACTAGAATGGTTTTCAGGTTTAGATTCTAGCATTAGATCTTGGGGCGAACTAGTCGAGAAATTTGTGGAGCAATTCTCCTTCCATATTGACCATGAGATAAATATAGCAACCTTGTGCCACACAACACAAGATGAAGGTGAAACATTCATTGCTTTCTTCCAACATTGGAGAACTATTGCAAGTAGGTGTCCCGTCGAGATACCTGAAAAACAAAAGGTTACCATGTTTCAAGAAAACCTTCATCCAAAACTCAGGAGTAACTTAAGGGTACATTGCTGCATATCTTTTTCGGAAATAGTGGAAAAGGGGGTGATAATAGAGAAGGATCTCATTGAAAAGGGTGAACTCAAGATGACAACACCCAATCGAAACACGGTCGTGCAAAACGCCCCCACCGACAGAAACAGATTCTGGTCTCGCAACAAAAATGTCACCAATGATGGGGTGGTTGATGCTAAAACATTACAAGCAGGACCCCTCCTCACATTAAAAGGGCCTCATAACTTTTCCAACACGCTTAATGTTGTCAATCAACCTCCCAACGTGGTCCAAAACACTCAACGTCCACCACCAAGGAGATTCCAGAAATGTGAGTTCACTCCCTTAGGGGAACCCATTGAGTCGGTGTTCAAACAACTGTTACAACACAACCTCATACAACTATAGGAACCAAGACAATACGATCCAAGACAATTTAAACCAACTTGGTGGGATGACAATGCCTTCTGTGATTATCATAGGACAAAGGGACACAACCTACAAAACTGTCGACAACTGAAGAACATCATACAGGATCTTGTTGACAAGAGAATCATTGAAGTTAGTGGACAAAAACAAAAGACATCGAACACTGATCATCAAGTCTTTTCAGACCCACTACATGACCATGGGAAAGGAACTGTCCCTAGTTCGAGTACTAAGACCAATATGTCAACCAATTATGCGAATATAAAACATGACTATGATAGTGGCAAAATCATTCATTGCCTTCGCGCCGCCAATGACAACATCAATACCATTACTATCAAGGCTAATCCGGAATGTGCGGTCAGTACTCGTCATACTAAGTTTGTTATCCAAGGTCCTCCATCACAGCAAGCATCACAACCTTCCAAGTTACAATATAACCTACTTGACTAGTTGGGGAAGACCCCAGCCCAAATTTCAATCTTGGAATTGTTGCGTATCTCCCCCGAGCATCGGTCTATCCTTGATAAGGCTTTACAGAATACCACGGTCCCTAATGACCTTGATGTCAATCATTTCCAGGAGATGGTGGGCTACTTGACCAATAATCATCATGCCACATTTTCTGAACAAGACTATGCCACAGATAAGACGAACCACAATGACCCTTTACATCTGGAAGTCCTTGTTGATGACACCAAAGTTAGATGAGTTTTGGTAGACGGAGGAGCAGGGTTAAATCTATGCACTTTAAAACTAATTAAGGCATTAGGTATTTTAGAAGCATGCGTAGACACCACCAAGAGTATTGTCATTAAGGCTTATGATGATGAAGAAAGAAAATCAAAGGGGGTGGTAACACTTCCTATCAGAATTGGTCTTGCGGTAATGAAGACAAAGTTCTAGGTCTTGGATCTCACCCTCCCTTATAACCTTTTGCTAGGTAGACCATGGATTCATGCCATGAAGGCAGTCCCTTCCACATATCATCAGTGTCTTAAATTCCCTTACAATGGCACCGAAATAACTATCGATGGTGATCCCGACCCTTTCCAGTATTGCACCAATCTAAAGGACATCCCTCAATGTCAAGTGCCAATCAACCAAGAGGCCTCATTGTCTAATCCATCTTCTTATGTTGACCCGTCCACGCTCACTCGAACATCTATTGCACCTTCACTTCCCACTACTCCTAGGGTTGAGATCCAAGACAAGGGTTGTGGAGAGTATTATATGAAGACTTCCTATTGTGTTAGCCACTTGGTCCCTCCTAAGTCATATGGTTTGCCTACAACAGGTAGGGGACAGTCTATAATCACTATACATGTTCCCCCCACAACAACTTTCATTAAATGGGGTGAATTAAGCAAAGAGGCTGTAGATACAGAAGATGTTACTTCCTGGCTGTATAAGGAAGATAATCAAGAACCCCTTTTACTTGCTCATATTCCTACAAGACTATACAGAAAGGGTTTCAAAATCATGCAAAGCAAAGGATATGATGGAAAAAGTGGTTTAGGCTTAAACCAAGATGGCATAATTGAACCAATATTTGTTTCTCAGTGGCCAAAAGGAGTAGGGCTAGGGTTTCAACCGATTCATATTGGCGTTCCTAGTACTCCATTACCCTTACTTGAGGAAGTACGTGCTTCAGAAGACATTAAGACATCTCACGAACCAATAGACCAAAATCGTTGTAACTCTCCTGACTCTAATGATTATGAGTGGGATTCCTTATCCTCTACTTCTACCATGGACCTTGACAAGTTATTTGGAGAACTTGACTTGCTGTTAAGTTCCTCACCAAATCCTTTAAATTCCTGTCCACCAAAGAAAATGACAAAAGAGGAGTGGTTTAAACACTACTATTGGGAATCACTTGATCCTACCTCTTGGCAACCTGCGCCACCTCTTTCTGATTGTCAAACCTTGGCATTAGGCCCACCTATTTATCCACCTAGACCCAAACCCAAGAGCAAAAAGGACTTGGTACAAGACTTTTGTGACCACATGAATAATTCAATTTTTACCTTGACTCCATTAGACTTTGATAACTCCGACGATGACATGCCTTTAGTTTATCCCCAACTCATAGATTGGGATCAACAAGATACACCCGTTTTAGATACTTTTGAGAACGACGAAGCGATTGCTGAGTTCCTGGGATTACGTGAAGGAATACCTAATGGGGATCATAAAGCTGGTTTTACCATTGACTTGGACAATAAAGCATATTTTGGGGAATCTGTTCAACCCTCCAGTCGCAAAAATGAGAAAAAGAATAAACAAGATAAAAAGGACGAGTCTCTAGGTGAAAACCGCAAGGCACCTCTAGACCAGGAAAAAGTAAAAAGAAAGGACGCATCCGAAGGTGAAAACCTCTCTGAGGCGCCTAAGGATGGAGGTTTGAACATTCTCCCCATTGCACAGGAAAGGTCACCCATGCTCATGGAAGAATCAGTAGAAGTCAACATAGGCACAAAAGAGAATCCTCGACGATTTATTATTTGGCGGTACAAACGACAACACAAGAGAAATCAAAGTTCCACAACTTTCAACAAAGACAAATTACACTTTGTTTGGTCATATGTCGTACATGCCTCGGTTGATCCCCGAACTTGTTCTACATCACTTGCTCTTTACAACCGTGATGCTAAACTAGTAAAGCGTGGTTGAGAAAATGCATCCACAATTGTTTATTAGTCAAGGCTAACCCAAGAACTTACATTGGTTTCATTAGATCAATTGATTATGCAGATTAGATTTCCAATCTTGTACCAGTCACTAAAATAACAGGGGGCATCTGCATCTGCACCGATTTCAAAGATATCAACAAGGCTTGTCCCAAGGATGACTTCCCTTTGCCTAACATAGACATGATAGTTGACATGACAAGCAGATATGAGATGTTGTCCATGGATGGATTCTCAAGGTATAACCAGATAAAAATTGCAGCTGAAGATCAACATAAAACAGCTTTTACTTGTCCTTGGGGAATGTATTGCTGGAATGTTATGCCCTTCGGACTCAAAAATGCAGGAGCAACCTATCAACGTGCCATGACCACTATCTTTCATGATTTAGTACACACTTGTATGGAGGATTATGTCGATGACCTTATTGTAAAATCCAAGACAAGGGCACAACATTTACAGGTTTTAGACAAGGTATTTCAGAGGCTAGAGAAGTATAATGCGAGACTCAATCCAAAGAAATGTGTGTTTGGAGTCAAGTCAGGAAAGCTGTTAGGTTATATCATTTCTAGACGAGGCATTGAAGTAGATCCAGCTAAGGTAAAAGCAATTATGGACATGCCACCACCCAACAATCTTAGTCAACTAAGAACATTACAGGGAAGGTTGCAATCTATCAGAAGATTTATAGTGCAGCTAGCAGACAAGACACATCCTTTTCAACATCTACTTAAGAAAGGAGTACCCTTTGCATGGACACCTAGGTGTGAAGAGGCTTTTCAACTGATTAAAGAATATTTACTCACACCACTTGTCTTAATGCCACATGTTGAAGGAAGGCCGTTGATTCTTTATATCACAA
>VDFB02243109.1:0-13258 GCA_007258455.2 Sequoia sempervirens | reverse complement strand
GTTGATAATTTCGATGAATAGCCAATTCTATTTGATATTATCCTATTATGTTGAGCTATTAAATGAGATTATTTGTTATTGTTAATGGTGTTTATGATATTGGTGCAAAGGTTGTAAACACATTAAGGGATCTGATGAGCAACTTATTGACTATATTTGGATGTCCATAAAGGATTGTGTTAGATAATACAATGTGTTTTAGATCTGAGGAATACATAGAGTTTTGTGAGAAGCATGGCATCCAAATTTCTTATTCATCACCATACCACCCATAGGGAAATGGATAAGTAGAGTCAAGCAATAAAAGCTTGATGAAGATTATTAAAATAATCTTGGATCAGAATAAAAGGGCTTGGGATTCTAAGCTGAGATTAGCAGTCTGGGCAAATAGGGTAACTGTGAAGAAGGCAACAGGTTGTGCCCCATTTGACTTGGTTTAGGGGATAAATTCCAGGTTTCCCCAAAATAACTTAATGGAAATGTATAAGTTTGTCTAGATGTATGTGTAGACACACAAAATATGCATACATTTCAATCCAATAGTTTAAACAACTAACCTTCACTTAATCAAATCTAACATTTCATCCTTAAAATTAAATAAATCCACTTCATCATTACCTCATTTAAATAAATCAATCAAATCCTAACATTTCATTAATTAACCTTTATCTTGCATCGTCCTTTAATTAAATAAACCAAACCTTATTTAATTAAATCTCAAAAGTCATTTTCCATCCCCTTTGATTTAAATAAATCAAAGTATTTAAATCAAATAAGTCAAAATCACCTAAACATAATTTAAGCTAATCTAATCCTAATTAGTCTAATCTAACCACCCATCACATCCTCTAGCTTTTCCCACTTGCACCAATAAATCAGTTTAATTCATTTATAAATTCATCATTTTCTTTCAACTTGGCATAAAAATGGAATATTCCATCAAGTTTGAATATGATGACAAGTTGACTTGTCCCTTCCAACATTGCAATAACTTCTCTCTTACATATCCCCCACTCAACATTAACTCTCAATTTCAAATTTGAATCTCCCCCTCTTGGGCACATTGGCTAAAACTTGCACATTCCTCAACCTATCATAATGTGACAAGTGGCCTCATCTTATTGGTCCAATCTTTATCCTACATTGCTCTCTTATGAGAATTCTTTTAACTTGATAATCTATAAGTAGAAGGTTGATTCTTCAACAAATCATCTACAAACTCATGCAAAGTTACTCTCTTCAATTGAGAACTAATTTTTTCCATTGCATCCTCATCATTGGAATTATCAAGGGTTGGGAAAGGGCTTCTTTCCACATCAAAGAAGCACCAATCAACTTATGAAGTGATGGTTTAATCCGTTTAGGTAGGTTTACATGCTTATGATTTCTTTGTAATGTTTTTTATCATGTTTCCTTGTCTTAATGTGATTAAGAACTTCATAGGGAGTTTGATTATTGTTTTTGGCTAACTTGACTAATAATTTGTTGTGTTGATTTAGATAGCCAAGCAAAAATATTGCTCACAGTATGATAATGAAATTGATGATGAGATGCAATTGAGAGTGGAAGCTCTTATAGAATTAGATGAACACATGAGGGAAGCCCAAAAGAGATGCAAAGTTCTAGTTGCAATTAAATAATCTATATGAAAAGAGGGCAACTGTAAGGAGTTTCAAAGATGGAGATTTGGTTTTAATGTGGAATGCCAGACTAGAAGATAAAAGGAAACATGGGAAATTGACGCAATCTGGTTGGGTCCATTTTTTATTAATGGTAATGGGGGTGAAGATTCGTACTTCCTCCAAGATATGACATGAGATCTTCTGGAACTGCCAGTTCATGGACAGTTCTTGAAGTTATACTTCACTTGAATTTTTCTTTTCCATGAACAGTAGTTTAGGTTTGTATATTTTGTATATATTTTGTACATAGTTGGAGTTGTTTTGTTCGAATAGTCCCTTTTTGGTCGTCTCTACATCTTGGTATGCTCTACCTAAGATTCTGGATTCTCACTTCATTCCAGTGGAATGAAACTCCCCAACTGGAGCCACTAATGGAACTTTAGTATTTTTCTCCTTGTTTTTCACTCATGCCTTACCTTATGTCTTTGGTCTTTCATGGTGTTTGAGTTTTCTAAGGGTTGGGGTTTTAGCTTTGTCTTCATGTAAAAACCTAATTTTTTTTTCACACTTTGGTTGGGTTCTATTTTGTTGTTACTTTTGATGGGGTTTTAAAGAAACTTATGTCATATCAGTTTGTCTAGGCTGAGTACCTTTGATTTTAATACTTTATTTCCTCAGCAGGGTTTTATTTCCTAAGTCTCTGTTGGCCCCGTGTTTCATCTTTTAAAAACAATTTATGTCATTGTTTACCGTTGGCCTAGTGATATCCCATCATCCTTTTTAATGAATGTTTTATTTTGTAGAAGGGATCGAATTCATGCTACCATTGATCAAATTTCCTTTGGATATCAAGGGTTGCCCGACATTACGTGATAGGAAGTTGCAAGATTTTTACTGATTGCGATATTGCGGGAGGACGCCACGTGTCCTTCTAGGGGATGAAATTGCATGAATGTTGATCAACTACTGTTTGATCTCAACTATTCCTCACCATCCAGCGATAGCCCCACTGGCAATTGCAATATCACGGGTGGTCGCCATGTGTCTCATCTAATGAAGCCGAAAGAATAAAGGAAATATTGTGGAACATTAATCCAACCTTAAATATATTAAAAGGTGGGTTACTAAAGTGCTCTTAAGATGCACATGATTCAAATCAACGGATGTGTTATAATCTTGATGGAAAAGCTGCTTGAGGTTAATAATAGGGTTGATGACTATGTTGAAGGAACAAGATCATTAATGCTCAAGATCTACGGTTGTCCATCATCACATGATCCGAAGTTACAAGATTTTTACCAATTGCGATATCGTAGGCAACCGCCACGTGGACTTCTTTCATAATGTATGGTATGGTGAGCCCCTTATGGCCATGTTGGCAATTGTGTCAGCCTATTTTTAATGTAGTCGTCGATGATTTGATCAAAATGAAGGATCGATGGCACGAATTTAAATCTACATCAAATATGATTGGAGTCATTTGTGTAGTGCGTGAGTGAGCTTTAATGGCGGATGAGACATTTACTGACACAATTTGATCGAAATACAATCAATTCTCCTAATTTATGTGTGTCACAAAGCATTCAAGTATTTTGCGAAGCATTTTTAGAGCCGAGAGCAAGGTTGTGAACCCTGACAGCCAGAATTTGGGAATTCTATGAAAAGAGATGTGAGTTAATTTTTGTGTTTCTCGGTCACTCTGTTTTTGAATTAAGGAAAATATTTGTTATACTTATCATAGGGCTTGTTGATAAATTTTTTAGGGCTATAGTATATTTAAATTGTGAGAAATTGCAATATTTTGTTCTATAATTTCATATCTCTGGTTAGTCCTAGCTATTTGAAGTGTGAAGTTATAAGAAGCCCTAGTTTGTCTGAGATGGCAGCACCCAAGCAACATTCTGACTAGATTGACTATTTAAAAAGAAACTTGTATGATGATTTCCTAGATCAATTGCCCTTGTCAATGAATGATAGAAAGAAGGGATTGGTTCTAATGCGAGGGAAAATCCTGGGGGAGGGGTTCGTATACAATTGTTCCAACATAGTCAATGCTAGGGTTCCTCTCACGGGTTTGGAAATGTTTAGATTGTGGTATGGACAGAGGAATTTTCCTCACCCTTTTTCAAATGGATGGATGTATGATATGGGGAAGCTATTGGTACCGAATGTTTTCCCTAATGTAGACCTGCTTAGGGCAATAGCTGCAAGATATGACCCTGTCACACGGGTAATTAGGGATAATAATGGAAAGGTTTTGTTAAGCATTAATAGAGATGATATTCAAAAGAATTTTTCAACTTGAGTGAACCAAGTGAGGACTTGTTGCCTATCAACCTTGACGAAATGAAGCAGGAATACGCAAAGTTGAAGTCTCTTTTTAGAGCTAAATTGTTTCCACCTAATCTAGCTAGGTCAGAAGGTTCAAGATTTCATATCAGCCCCAGTGACCAGAAACCTTTCAAATTAAATTATTTTGCAAATCATTTCCCGACCACTTGTTATTCATTGTGTTAGATTTTTGGTTTTAGTCCTAGTGCAGTGATGCCCATTGCATACATGTTCATGGGGGTGCAAATACAACACCCTAACTTCTTTGTCACATATGAATTTGCTTCTTTCTTGGCTAAAAGGATACATGAGGGGTTGTCAAAGCTATAGAAAAATGATACCGACACTCGATTCTTTTGGTCTTCTATGCTAATGCATATGTTTTTATTCAAGAATGTTGTCTTCTTCTCTAAGAAGATGAAATTAAGGAGATTGGTTGATGGAGAAAGATTGCCAATACAGATATGGGCTGCAAATTTATCTTGTAATAAGGAAAGTACTAGTTATGTGCAATTTGATAATTGTTTTACTTCCGGATTGAGGGCTAGACTGATGGTGAATGTACCTAGGATTCCTGAGGAATTACATGATTTCCTCAGGCCAAAGGGGAGGAAGCCAGAATTAAAAGTTAGCCATAACTGGGGTTAAATTATCCCATACCCAGTCATCACTATTCTGAGGGTATATGGTTTTCAAGGATCCCCTCATATAATGCCATACAATGTGCCACCAAGAGTGGGGTTTACAGAAGTTATGTGGCAGATAGGTTGCATCCATGAGGACAACCTAACGGGGAGGGGTAAGGGAACATTTTTCCTTGATTATACGTGGTATCTGATTTTGCCTTTTCAAAAGGAGGTTAGGTGCACTTTGAGAAATTCTTTGAGGATTATCATTTGAGATGTGGTCCAAAGTGGCAACATGATCTTGAGGGTTTCTTTACCATTTTTAGACAAAGAATAAAGGATGGAAAGTTTGTGCATGAGTTCAACTTTCTTGAGGACCTGATAAAAAATGAGTTCGACCTAAATAAGTAGGAGTTGAACAAGGAGAAATGGATAGCTTATGATAAGCTATTAGATAGTGTGTACAACATGGATCCAAAATATGATCCACTCTTAGAGTTCAGTCCCCACCATAAGAAAATTAATTTTGTGATGGAAAACTTCAAAGAGATTATGGGCACTTTGAGAACCAAAAAAGTAAACTTAGAGTTGAGTCTGGGTGTACAAGAACAAGGTGCCAGACCATTTGAAAAAAGTCCAGCATACCAGCCTATAGAAAAGTATCCCATTTATAGGAGAAAAAAGGATAGCAGCAGTGATCATGAAGAAGTGGATGGAAAGGGGAAGCAAATTATGAAGTTTCCTTCACAACTAGGTCCAAAATTCAAAGTTCCTAGGGAAATTAAGATCATTGATTTAGATTCATCACCAAAAGATAGTCCCCCATCACCACCATCTGGGCCAAGCCCTAAAAGGAAAAGAACTGATCAACCACAAGAGAGTTTGATGGATGAAATTATTGTTACTGATCAAGACATGCAAGTTGGTATTCCTTCCCCTCCTAGGCTAGCTAAATTTGTTTTATTTGATTTAGATATGGAAGGAAAAAGTGTACAAGATGCAAGAATGGAAGCATGTAAGGATTTTCTAGATTACAATGCATTTGTAAAGACTCATGTATTCTTGCAATTGGTATGGAAGATGAAGTTTAAAGAATATAAAAATAAATGTAATGAGACAAGAGAACTAAGACCTCACAGGTTAGACTAGGAAAATGATGAGGAAGTGAAAGTTGAATTAATGGAAGAGTTCAAGAATATCATTCCTGAAGAAGGAAGACAACTAGTGAGTCAGGCTGGTGTATCATCTCCCCGCCATCGAATGGGGACATTGCATGAGGATGGTCTTTGAGATCTTAGTGGTGGAAGACTTTGAGCCATGGAATGAAAGATTCAATGGATTGAGATCTGACTTGAGGTCGATCAATTGACCGGAATGGAGGATTTGATTGAAGAATACAACAAGTAAGATGCAACAGGAATGTTGAGTTGCAACCGAAAGGTGAAAGGTTCGCATAGACAGTCAGGGAGACATCATGTCGTGACTAGTACATTGCCTTCCACAACACTATCAATGCCTCTTTAAGCTTTCTCCACTGTTTCCACATGAGGGTCTCCTGCTGAATCCTCACCTTCAGGAAACAGGTGCTGAAACAAAGTGCTCGCTATTAAAGAAGAGTTTTGCAAAGAATTGACAGTTACAAGCACCTTTGAGGACAAGAGGAGGGATCTCTTTCAAAGAAAAAAGAGATTGTTACTATTGTTTTAAGGCATTTGAATGAAAAGGTTGATAATAAATTGCTATCTATACATTCTTTATATTCTTTGCTATTAGATGCAATAAAGAATATTGATAGGGATTAGGAGGTAGTGATACCATTGATTGAAAATTGGATCCCTTGGCCAGTGATCTAGATGTCATGTATAAGGCCTCAAGGTTTGATACAAACAATAGGCCCCAATCATTAAAGCCTGCTCATGTGTTAGTAAAATCATTTCAAGGTTTTTAGACCTTACCAGATGACTTGAGTAGGAAGATTAGGGAGTTGGTGAAGAATTTCAATGATTGGGGTAGCACATTGTTACTTGATATAATTGATGAGCAGGGGAAAATTAGGTCATTCCAGCAGTGGCAAGGTCAGGCAGGTGAGGTCATCAATGATAAAATTAAATTAATTTGTGATGACTCAGATTATGACTTGTTGGTGAGCTGTATGGATAAAATCATTAGTACCAGCTTATTTTTGGAATCTTTTGAAAGAGATGCAAATTTGGTAGCATTAAAATACACACCTTATAATGCCAAGGTGAATAAGGTAATTAATTTTGACTAGTCGACTAATGAAGAATATTTGACTAAGGAGGAATAAAATAATGAATTACTAACGGGTGGTAAACCAGATGTTGCGGTTACAACGGCCTTTGATTTTGCTTTGATGGCAGTCTCAGCATGGGTTTCTTGTGGTTTTTTTTTGTTGCCTCAATTTTCCTCAGCTGACATGATGAACAGGAATATTATCTAGGGTAATGGTTGTTGTAACATTTTTTGGAATATCACCAAATGGTTCATTTGGCTGGTGACATGTGTACTTTCTGGTCCAATGTTTGTTTGCTCCTTAATTTTCTATAAGAAGGATTTCAAGGCCAGAAATATGGGTTAGCAAGTTAGATAATTTTTGGTCAAGTCTAGGTGAAGTTGCAGAGAAAATTGTAAAGTCTGATGGTTTAAGAGAGAAATATAGTTTAGGTTCTGAGTTATTTTGTAATCGGTTTTAAATTCATGGGGATTTAATGTTGTATAATAGTACTAGCATTTGAGTTGAAATGATAAATTCAAACTCATGTATCTCCACTGTACATGCATATCCGAATTTTGAATAAGATGACTAAGGGTTGTTTCATTCATCTCACTGTTGTGGTGTGTATAATCCTTATTTTAGCTTTAATTCAAGAAATTAATTAAAATGCTTGAATACTATGAGGAAGTGATATGTTTTGTATGTAAGGATTCGATAAGTAGTATTGGGTGAGAATGCATAACGATGAAATTGTAATGTGTCATTATCGTGATCTTATAAGTTATATGTTATATTAAATCATTATAAACCTGTAGATGCTTATGAATTTGACTCCTGCTTGCAATGGATATATGGCACTGATCTAAGTTGTACTTATTTGTGTAGTTCAATAATTGTTTGTCTTAGCCTAGAGCTTGCTACAAATTGGAAATTAATGACTATTATTTACTATGGATTGTGTTGTAGTTATCTCATGCTCCCCATAGTTGATATTATGGGTGAACAACCAATTTTATTTGATATTATCCTATTGTGTTGAGCTATTCAATGGGATTATCTATTATGTGTTAATGTTGTTTATGATATTGGTGCAGAGGTTGTAAACACATTAAGGCATCACCCTCCTGGGTCTTGCATAGCCCAAAGTATAGGAGGCTTTTTAAAGTCCTCATTAGTTGGTCTAGGTCCTTCAAGATGCCCTTGATTGGAATTGGCAATCCCATAGGTACATTAGAAGATCAACCTGGTTACAGTGTAAAAAAAAACCAACACCCTCTACCTTTAACCCTAAACCCTAAAACATAAATCCTTTAAATCCTGTGCAATTAAACCTCTACCTCTATCTCTCTCCCACTCTAAACTCTAAACCTTTCCTTTGTATTTCCTTTTATAATTTTCATTATTCTTATTTATTTTACACTTACATTTACAAATACACATACATATGCATTTACTGTTTTCATTTATTTCTCATGTAGTTTAATAGTTTGACCAATTTCATATTATATGTGTTGACAACTTTAGAATTTCAATTACATTAATTTATGGATATGTTGTATCTATAACACTACAAAACTATATGCTCTTTGCATTTACACTTGCATTTAGAAATACACATTTATATACATAGATATAGATTTCTTTAATGATATGTTGCATTTATTGTTCTAGGAGAGCATCCAGTAATTTCATTTACATTTACATTGCACATATATACATACAAGCACATATGTGTCTGGTGGTATGCAGTATGTGTGTAGGTATAACATTATATTTAGTGTTCTAAACAAACCTATTAGGTTCACACATGGATAAAAATTCATACCAGATTCCCCATACATGTTTTGTTGAAACCCCATGCTTGAACTCTCTATTTCATATGCTTTTCTCCTCACAAAACTCTTTGAAGACAACAAATACAATCTTCTTTATTTCTCATCCCACGTCTATTCATTATCTCACAATATAACAGATACCATCGGGCCTCTACACAAGCGAAGCTGCATCACAAAAGTGTAAGAGCCCCTTTATATCATGTTTGGACTACAAAACCCTGAAAAACAAGGCAATCGATCTGTATGCAAAGAAATGAAGCTTTCTAACTCAAATCAATGCTTTAAGCCCTCAAATCAGATTCAAATAAAATATAACACATATCTTCATGACTTGGAATTGATTACACATCAAAATACCGTTGCATGTGACCATATAGTGCTACATAATAGGAAAGAGTACATAAATTTTGAAGAAAAACACAAATTTTTGAATGTCAAGAGCTTGTATTTTAAATTCTCAACCATAAACAACCATTACAATGATCACTTTATGCCTTTTAAAGGCCTTTACATGTCAACCATTGAACAACCACCTCTACAACTAAATTTTTAATCTTCTATGATCACATGAAACATAAAACACACTAATTTCAAGGTTGTTAACATCACTATTGAAATGTTTTAATTTTTTGACCTTTCAAACATTAAAAAGTACATCATTAAATTAATTATGTAATCACATAAAAATTAAAAACATCATGAATTAATTATGTAACCACATAAGTCAAATATAATTCTATCAATAAATTAATATCAAATAGATAATATAAACATATAACTTGTACATTTAAATGTCATTGATCTTCTTCTTCATCCAACTCTTTGTCTATATCATCCAATCCAGATTCAACATTATAAAGATTGGTCATATCATAATCATCATCATCAATATTAGTTTCGATAATTTCATTATCCACATGGATATCATCTTCATGAACATTAACTTCTACATCATCATGATCTAGTTCCTCCTCTTCGAGATCTTCATTAGGGACATCATCAACTAGCTGTTGATCCTGAGCATCATCTTCTAGTTCTTCAGTATCTTCTTCTTCCACCACATTATACTTTACCATCCTTCCCCTTGGATCATGCCTAACAACAAATTCCCAACCCGGTTTACCTAGAACCTTTGAGTAAAATACTTGCTCACATTGGCTTGGAAGAGCATAGGGCTCATTTTTAGCTTGCTCGATCAACCTTGTATTAACCATGGTAGATCCATTATCATGTTCAATAACAGTTCTCTCAAGATCATTTTCATTCAATTGTAGCCTATACCATAGGACGATGAATAAAATTAATATGAAGGACTTAAAGTCACACTCAAGTATATCATCCAAAATCCCATAGTATCAATTTTTTGAGACTTCCAGATGTATGTCACTTCTAGATTAAACTTTAGTCACCTGAAAGACTGCAGGTATACCAAAATCACAAGTCTTCATGTAATGTAACATTTTGATTTAAAATTTATGACCATTGCACCACATAGCCTTGTGGTGTTTCACCTGCAAAATGTTAAACATGTAAAAATTATTGCAATATCGTCAGTTGATAAACATATTTATTCTTGGCCGAATGTATGCAAAGAAAACAATCTCAACATATATATACATCAATATACTTGAATATAATTAAATAATATGAGTGATTAATATATTTATACGTACCTATTTATCTCTTAAACCATATGCTAAATCAATTTCCCTTTGTGTAACAATGGAATCTCCATTACAATGAGCTTCTTTAACCAATGAAGCCACACCTTCCCATGTTAATGTGTGACCAAATTATTGACATCGTTCAATCCATACCGTCATCGAATCAATATTTTGGGTGACGTACAAATGTAGTGAATCCCACTCTCAACCAACTATATTAAAAAAAATTGAAATTCACAAATGATGTATAATTAGTTAAATTATACCATAGTATACGACCTTAATTTATAATTGATATATTGAAGATTAAAAATTAAATAAGTACAATATACATAAAAACCATATGTAAAATTTATTCCAATTAATCTCCATGACCATCTTATAATTACCTCTCACTTTCCTCAATCTACCTTTCCCCATCAGGTACTCCCCTTCAAATTTGTTAATGGAGTTGGGATTACAAATGCGATCTACATGGATCTTTACTGCAAACTTAGGAAGATATTCACTAATGTACACCATGGTCTAGTATACCATTTATCCCTCCACCATAGAACCTTCAGGATGTGCTCTTTGTCTAACCAAAGCCTTCAAAAATTAAAAGTGCCTCTCAACCATCCACATCGACCTTGTGTGTACAGGTCCACACAATTCAATCTCCTCAACCTAGTGTATGAGGTAGTTTTCTTGTGCATTGAAAAATGTTGAAGGTAGACACTTTTGCATTTCACACATTAGACGAGGAATTTTTCTCTTCCAATAATTTATATCTTCTTCATGGATTTATTTAGATGACAACCATCTATAAGTGATTCAAGGTGCAAATATATTAATGAGATTTAACAAAAATATATAGTATATTTCATAACAATTAAAAAAAATGGAAATTATCAGATGTATATAACGAATTGAACAAATCTCACTACTTACCTCATGCATTTTCCAAGATCATATATAACTTGTTTAACATTGTTGTCAAAGTTGTCTGGGAGAGATAGAGGTAGAACGTACTGCAACAATTATAAAATGATTTTTTCATTATTTTTCCAAAAGTAGTAAACTCAATACACTGAAAAGTACATGCATTATACAAGTGTATATAATATACTAGAATAATTACCTTAATGAAGGTATGCCAATCATGCATTTTCATCCCTGACCCAAATTCACCTTTCTTTGTTATTATATATTATTTATGTTCAGAAAATCGCGGTGGGAAATCAAATTTTTGTATGACTTTATAGCATTTTGATGCTCTTATTAATAACCAAGGAAGCGGCACTTATATTAATTTGGTTCCATTGCTATTTAATTAAATGAAATTTTTCATTGCACGACATTTCTTGAATGTCAACACTACAAATTTTGGCAATTTTTTCTTTGTCATGCCTTACATCCAATATTTTCCATAACGTTTCCATTATATTCTTTTCGATATGCATTGTACCAAACAAATACACAATTTATAGCTGCTCATAGTAGGGAAACCTACTAAATTGTCTAGGATAACTTTTCATTCCCTGTGAAAGTTGACCATTAATGCCTTGACAACCTTCATGAAGCATATAAGTTAAAACAATTAACAACGATGATCATTGTCAATTACAACATGAGTAAACACAACATGCACACATAAAAAATATAAATTCAAACATATCATATATATGATAGATAAAACAATTTGATCTGATGTATAACCTTGACAATTAATTCTATTATATTCCAACTTCCATAGGTGAGGTGACATTCTTCGCGATTTTGATGTAGTCTCCTCTTTCCCATTGAAAAGATGTTTTTCAGTAGTTCGATACTTATGATTTCTATGGAGGAAGTGCCTATAATCATCAAACACCTTCTTTCCTAAACTTTTTGAATGACGAGATTTCATCTTTGGACCACAAATTGGACATGCAAATTTTCCCTTTGTTTGGAGATTCGAAGTCATATATAATTGACAATATGTCAATTTTTTAATAATATATACGAGTAGATTATTTAAAAAACATGCATGATATCCACTTCATAAAATTAAATATCGTTAAAGTGCAGTCGAATGTTATAACATACCACAAAATGTGTTAGCCCCAGGGCATCATGAATTGTCCATACAAGCATTGCATGGAATTGAAATTGTCTTTGTCCTATTGGTCTAGAGACGTCATACATAGTGACGCCATTTCATAACTTTAGTAACTTGTCGATAAGAGGCTTGATATATACATTCATATCTTTCACCTGGTACTTACCTAGTTGAATGAACATAAACATTACATAATTATTATAACCATTTTACTGCAATATATATAAATTAATGTACATGACTATTGAATGAAAAAAATATAAGTCATTATGCAACAAATAATACAAATGAGATGCTACTACATTAAAGAAAATTGATGTAAACAAATACTTGGAACAATCATTGACAACATTATGTGCTCCCTCTTTATTGACATCCATGGAGGAATGTTATTGTTGATAACAAAAATAGGCCACACCAAGTAAATAGATCTTAGCTCTCCAAATGGATTGACACCGTTCGCTCCCAATCAAAGCCTGAGATTATGAGGTTCTTCTTTAAAGTGTACATTTTTCCTACATGTCCCTAAATGCAGAACCATCTGCAGGCATTCGAAGAATGTCATCTCCACTTTTATTCCGTGCATGGTAATCCATCAATTGCGCTAAGCTTTCGCACCTAAATAATCGTTGCATACGTGGAATAATGGGAATATAACTAAGAACCTTGTGAGACACCTTTTTTGTTACTTGATTTGTTCGATATCTACTGATATGACATTCTGGACATTCTGTTGCAAATTCCTATTATTTATGATATATAATATGATAATTGGGACATGCATCTATTGCTTGATACTCCATTCCAATATATTTCATAATGGAAGATAAATCTCAATATGAGTGAGGTTAAATATTTGATGGT